>JAJEKV010000081.1:1479754-1714295 GCA_021234155.1 Isoetes taiwanensis | reverse complement strand
TTTGTGTGCTTGAATAAGTTACGGGTATGTCGTTACATTAAGAAATATTTCTTGATCAAGATCGAGCAAATTTCTACTTGAATATCATCATCATCATCATCATCTTCTTCCTCTTAAGTGAATCTTCCAATTACGCCCATTGAACCGGGGGAGGCAAGCCAAGCGCATTTGTAACAAATTTTGTGTCAAATAACTTGAAACTTGATGAGGATATGAGTAAATGCTCATGGAATGCTCATCCTTAACATGCTTATGAAGTTCAGAATAACTCCCACTAGAAGAGCACCCCACTCCATTGAGCAATCTCGAACCTTATAATCTAAATATTGTCTAGAGGCATAGGTTACACGTGCCAGAAGTCACATTACCTCTACATAGGGGCAAGAAATATTCATGCTATTGTAATATTTGGACTGTGCATAATTAGAGAAACAAGCATAGCACATGTGTGGGCGACAACCTTTTGCATGAGATGAACAAACTAGGAGGACTGCATCATGTGGCGGATCCATGCAGATGGAGCATATCACATTGTCCCACTCTTTTATTAGATCACTTGGGTTCGTCACCTTCTATATAATCTTTGGCATGAGATGAAAAAATGGAAAGACTGCATTATCTGGCAGATCCATGTGAATAATATTGTCCCCACTTTTTATTAGAATGCCGGAATAGCACCTACTAATCGCCGGATTATGACCTGCTATCGGACAATGCATAAATTCTAGTGTTTATATATCGGACAATGCATAAAGGTAAAAGCACTTCCTTTTTGTTGTTTTTACCGACCAGGCCTTTTTTTTCAGATGGGGTCGCTTAGGGCCAGATTCCACACATGCGACAGTGGAAGTATCATGGCAAAACTCAATTTCGCTCTGTATTTTTGAGAACATAACTTCGGTGATTCACGAAGTACTTACTGGAACTATCAAATTAGATGATGCCGAAGACATGGCCGAAATCCGCAACGTAGTTAACTATTTGAAAAGGCCCCTGTCATTTTGAAAGGCCCTGTCATTTTGAAAAGGCTAGTTAACTATTTTGGACATCCCCTGTCATTTAAATCCAAAGCTTGGAAGTTAGCGGCAGTGTTCGAAAGACAATAATAGATTAGCTTCGTTCTTGCAACAACTAATTTTTGCTATGAGATGTTTCAGATGTTAAAGATGACATGCGCCTTCTATAACAATGCAGAAAAATGGTTTTCGATGCAGGATGCTTCTGATATATATTTACTGCTTAACATCTTTTATAAGTTATCAAGCTACTATTAAGGTTTAAATTTCAACATAATATTATGTCTTTGTTTGCTTGTTTGTGAAAACATCAGTTATAACAAGGGGAATGCCACAGATTTATCATGAGAACAGCACAGGAACTTTCTTCAAGAATGATGTTTGAGTAGAATGTCTCTTTTATATTATTGGTTTATGACGGACTGACATATAATTGGTGGGGTAGGTCAGAGTTTGCTTTCTAGGAACACTAAATAGCACAATGATGCACATTCAACATAACATGGTGAGCAAAGAATTGGCTAGAATAGAATGTGGTATTGTACATCATTTACAATTTTACTCATATGTTTCTGGTTATGGCAGCCTAACCTGGGCCCTATGCCTCAAGACTACAGAGACAGGGGTTCTCATGCACTGTACAATACCAAATTCTTCAATATGTCCATCCTGGGGCCTTGTTTCCTGTGGGATTAGCAGGTCATACTTTTTGGAGCAGGGTTAGCAGCAAGTATGAGGGTGGAGCTGAGGATAGCCATTCTAGCACCTGGACAAATCCTTCTCACCTGCTCCAAAGGTAGGAGGCGAAAATCATAACCTCGCATGTCTACATCCTCCTTCTCAAACCTTTCAGGCATGAATTGTTCAGGATTTTTCCCAGTTGTCAGGGTCCCTGTTGATGGCAAACCTACATTCACATGGACTTGCAGTGTTGCTTAGGTATGTCAAATCAGCAATGTGCAGTCTTGGGTGTATAATGTGGCAGCATCATGGCTGTTGGTGGATGCAGACGTAGGGTTTCTTTGTACACCCAGTTGAGATATTTTAGCTTGTCAAGATCTTCTTCTTCCACGTTTCTATTTTCTTCCTACTATTAAATCAATTTCTCTTTGGACTTTGGCTTGCTTATCAGCATGTGTATCAGAATGGCTATGGCCCCTCAAGTACTTCCTGCAATGGTGTCTGTTCAGCAGCCATCATATTCTGAACAGTAAGTTAGACACCCATTAGTACTATATGGCATGGAATAAGAATAAAATTCAGTCAATTTAAAAGCCCTGCATCACATACCCATATCATGTTCCCAACAGTAGGGTGATCAGATTTGGCTGCTCTTGTTCAGCTGTAGTAACGTGTTTACAAAGGACTCCTCTGACCCCAAATTTCTGCTCCTATAATCCTGCCCAGAATTTTATAGCTTATTCTATCCATGGTGGACTTATACTGCTTGATACTCTTGGTATATCCATTGGAGTCAGTTTCTGAGAAAAGGAATAAAGTCCCCAGATTGAATAAGTTTCCAATTCTAGTGTATCAGAAACAACTTGTTTGATTTCTTGAGCTTCAAATTTGTCTCCTGAATATTGGCTACCCTTAACCATTCTAGACATGTTGTTCACCACAACATTCAGGGTATTTCCTCATAACAACTGGAGTTGAATTTTCTGCAGGAACTCTGAGATCCTCGATAGGCTTAGCAATATTAATTTACCTTGTTCTTTGAATTTCTTCAGACTATTTGCAGACAATAATTTCAGTGTTGACAAGCTTTCGGTTTTCCTGCCATTGATGCCTAAGGGCTCACACCATATCCACCCCAGAAGAAATCATTATGCTAGAGAATGCAATTGGGAGGCCTAGATGCCCAAAACATTATCGTGAGTTTTCAGAACTTCCTTGGCCAATTTAGAGTTGGGGAAATGATGACATTTGGGAAGGCTCCCAAAACTTCCTGATCATAATTGGCCCATATATTTTGGCCAAGTCTTTCATAGATTTGTAAACTGGAGCCTTGAGGCTGAGAAAGGGATCCAAATGTGGAATCCCAAAAAGGATGGAGGCATTCTGGTTCTTTCTTCTTGTGACAGGAGGAAGATGGCGGCTGCTGGAACAGTCAGGAGAGAAGCTTTGAAGCGGAATAAGATGAAAAAACATACATGCAGCTGAGATGATAGTAAGTATAAAGTAGTCAATCGTTTTTTTTTTTGGAAGAACAGAAAATTATATTAAGAACTACACTGGTTTCCTGGCTCAGAATGAACGCTTGCTATATGGGCGGAATGATGCCTTAAGAACCATATGGGAGTAAAGCATATAGGGTCTATATTGTAGAGCTCCAAAATTATATGAGACTGGGGAAACCATTATGCTTCCTAAAGTTCTAGACAACTTAGAATGTGTCTAGTGTTTCCTCGTCAGACACAAATGCGTGTCTTTTGTTACAGAGCTGTCTATAATATTCAGGCAGAGGTCAACACCACACCACGTCTTTGGAGTTCCAATTCTTTGCACTATTTTGCAAAAAAACACGCCTTGCCAAAAGCGTCCTTAGATTTCCTTCTGTTGTTGTACCTCGTTGTTGCCATTCTCGATTTTGTTTCTTGCTCAGAGTGCTTTTGCCCAGGTGTGCTCAACTGGTTTGACTTATTATCCTGGTACTTTATCCTAAGTAGTTTCTCCCTCTTACTACGCATTCCTAGTCAATTTTTTCTAACAAATGCCTACTATGCCTCCAAAGTGAACATGCCCTTTAGCTACAAGTCAACAAGGCCTAACTACTTTTTACAAGTCAACATGGCCATTTATTTGAATTTCAATGAAATGAATTGCACGTTATGATCTTACAAAAATCACTTACGATGCGTCAATTGAATTATTCCACTCATATGTTTCTTGCCCATGCCTAATTAGAAATATGGCACTATCAATAATCCGTGGGTGGCACTCCCTGGCAAGGCATTGTAGTCTAGATTGGATTGGCTTCTGCGTGGTGAAGCGGCTTCTAGAAGTATTGCGGCTTTGAAGTGTATTGTCTTCCTTTGGTGATACATGTAAGTGCTAGAGGGACAAAAAAGAAAAGATACGTTTGCAGTTCTTCTATTTGTTTTGAACTAAATCCTAATCCTAAAATTTATTGATTTTTGTTTAATTGTGAAGGTTCAATAAAGAATTCAATGTTTATGTATCCTTTAAAAGAAAGCTCGTGTTCTATTGGTTTGAGACAGCTCTAATCTAAAAGATTTTATTGATCGGTGTTTAGTGCGAAGGTTCAATAGAGGAATTTGTGTTTATGCACTTGCCTTTGGTCTAGTGGTAGGCTTATTAGCCCTAGAACATGTAAGGTCGTGTTTGAGATTGCCCAGTGGCACTATGTATAGACTGTCCCATAACCTCATATCCATGGATCTTAAATAATATCTATTTATATTTAAGTCTTGTTATACATTTGAAATTAAAGATCCTAACTATAAGTTATCACATCGTCACTAATCACATATATAATTGATTTACTTAATATTGATTCCTTGATGCCTTAGATTCTGGTGGGAGAAAAATTGTGAGGGGAGAAATATTTGAGGGGAAAAATAGTAGAGAGGAAGCCCGTTCTTATCCTTATCAGCTAGCGGTATTTACTTAAACCGCATTTAAGTGGTGGTCAGTTCACGGTTTGAAGCCCCGGTGGCCCAAAATCCATGAGCAAGGATTCCTTTGACATAGCCATAACTGCTTTGCCTATATAAGCGAATCTTCCTTGTTTTGTTTTGTTAGGAGGGTTTGAGAAGGTGAAAAGTATGTCTCTATTGGATTTGCTTCTTGAATCTTCTACAATTGGTTTGAACAACGATTATTTTGGTCCCATTCTGAGAATACGATCGAGAAGGGAAACCAAAGGTGTTTTGGTAGGATAAAATTGGAGTAAATCGGATGGAGCGTAGACGTGGGAAACCCATTTTCTTCATGTAGCTGGAGTGGCGGTCAATCAGACTAGGAGCTCAATCACGTGGCTCTTCGAGGGGGAGGGTATGAGGACAATAATGAAGACCATGGAGAGAGGTTTATCTATCTTTGGAAGGCATGCATAGCTTTATATTATTATTTCATCAGTATTAGGTCTGGAGTCGAGGTTAGCCGGTTTTAAGATCATGTCAAGGTGCTTTTTTTTTGAATTGGATAGTTTTCTCAAATCTATAAAAATCACCAATTGGAATATCTGCCCGCACTTGATACTTCTTGGATTCTTCGTCCATCGAAAGTTCAATTTTTGCTGCAAATTCAAGGGGTGTTCTTGCAAAATGTAGCGGCTTGAAGCCAAATTCTTGTATTACTTAAAAATATGGATTACAAATGGAAAGAGGTCATTCTTCTGTTCATTATTTACATCAAGCACATGCATTCCTTCATGTTTATTAACTCACTTGTAGCCATTTTGTGTTGATTTTTGTAGCCGATTTTTAACCCTTTGTTATTCTAATCTATGGTGCAGTTCCTTCTCTGGCCAAGATCATGTGGATGGTGCAGCCACATGCATTAGCTTTAAACTTTTTGCCTTTGGCTTTAACATCAGCAATCTTTCCCTAGGAATAGTAGGCCATCTCCATTTCTGTCACCGGCCCCACTTTTCCTCCCCCCCTTCCCCTCCCAAAAAGGACAATCTAACTAGAAACTCCTAATAGCGGCCTCCTTTTGTACTTGCACCCTCATCTTTTCCTTCATCGCCATTGCCAAGGCTTCCATTCTCTAAGCAATTTGTTTCTCCAAATCTGAGCTCCATGATGTTCCTTTAGATGTGAAAAGACATACTATCTATATTCGTACCCTTCAGTAATTTGCCAATGGAATTGAATGCTTATGTATTCAAAATTCGTATAACCTTATATCTTTTGCTTAAATGCCTTAGTTATTTCTTCTATCCATTTTATTTAAATGCTGCCACCTGCCTTGTCTATATGCTAACCACCCTTTATAAAACTAGCCCTAACCTATTCTTTTCAACCTAATTTGCCCCTACCCGACCTTTGTACCATCCCTATACATTTCATTTGTTTCTTATCTTCCTTTAACCTCTTCAAAATGATAATTCATTCAAAGTATATATTAGTTGGCCTTTTCATACCGCACGTATCTCGGTCCTTGCTCTTCAGTTACCTAAACGTATTGTCAAGAATTCCTTACAGCTTCGCCCAATACCCATTCACTGCAAAGGGATGATGGAAGCCCTTCAGCGGCGTCTAGAGGTGATTGAGCGGCGATCAGTCGTCGAGGAACAGCGACAACGTGCGTTTGGCAGCTTGTGGCGTCGTTCAGCGGCATCGCGGCGTCGTTAAAGCTGACTTGTCCACCATGCACAACGTGGCATAGTCTTTGGCTCTGTTGGCAGCAGCGTCGTGTCGTCTGCGATGCACAAAGCGTCGTTTAACGTCGTCGTGGATATGGTAAACATCAGAATTTCAAACTGGCGACATGCGGTACGCGCCAGGTGTTACGCCCGCGTCGACATGGCGTCGTTGAACAACGACAAAAATCGGCGTGACCCGGTCGGCCGTGGCTTCGACATGCGGTATGCGCCAAAGAGGTAATCTACCACGTCGACGTGACGTCGTTAAGCGGCGGCAGAATATCGGCGTGAAAGCGGCCGGTTTCGGCTGATGGCGGTATCGTCCATGCGCTAATGTCGTGACCCGCATTAACAACGTCGTTTAATGGCGTCACTCATATATATTATTATTTTTTTTTTTGGAAAAATATATATCTTGGCGTCGCTTATTGTTTGGAAAGCCAAAAGAATTACTCACAGGGACCAAGTTACCTGATCAATTTTGCAAAAGCGACACGCCACGGCCCATTCACGATTAAGCCACCTCCTAGGCCAATTGACTCTGAGTGTGTTGCACACGCGTAAGAATGGTTGGCTTCTTGAGAGAAGGGGTGGAGCCGGCCTGAAAACTTAGTCCCTAGGGCAATGTATCAGCGTTCACGAGTCCATTGGTAGGGAGGCAGGATCAGAGTTCGGGAGAGGGGAAGTTATACGTCGCGTCTCAGGAGCCCAGCCGGGGAGGACTTTTTGGGAACCATTTGCTTCCGAGGTGGTTTTAAGTCCGTGCTCTGGCGTGGCTTACCCGCCCTCTAAGTTAAGACCGCGGCGCATAAGATCCCTGGTCGAATCGACAAAGGATAGAACCTCCGGCGTAAACCTATGGTTGCGAGGTTCTAGCGGGGTTTGCATTTTGGAGTCTTAGGGGATTTTAGTCTTTGCACTTCGCGTGGCGATCACGCATGCGGTTTAGAGCGAAGCAAGGGGAAGCTGACGAAATGAAGTTTGGACACGTACTCCTCCGTTGTGGCGGTTGAGAAGTCAAGGGGCAGCTTTTGCTGATAGCAAGACATTAAGTAGAATTAAGTAATTGAAAATGCATAGTCACGGACTTAAATTCTGATTTTTGTCGGTAGCTTCCTAAGTCATCGCCAACATACCAGGAACCAACTTTCAAAAATTTTGGATAAGGTTTAAGATCAAATGGTTTGCATTAGAGCGGTCGAGGCTGACTGTTGTTGGTAGGCACAGCTTTTACTTGCCCAAGTCAAACCAAGGCGGGACCTTGCAAAGGCCTCCTCATTAGAGGGAGAGTCCGAACCAGTGAGCCCCAAAAGCTAAATTTTGCCCCTTCACGGCGGCGCTCAGCCAGAAGTATGCTAAAGACCACACTCGGATCACCGGTTCCATTATCCGGCTGTTGAATCCTTTGTTCAAGGAACTTTGGTTTGAGAAGGTCCAAAATCCAACATCCGTCGGAGAACATATCCAACATCCGTCCGATCATTTTTTGAGGTGATTTTTGGTATGAGATCTACTTTGGGGTCTATTCTAAGTGTAAGACAAGCTTCATAAGGTATGTGCACGGATCAACCAACTTGTTTTTGAATCTAAACTTGTTTTGGGTAGATTTAGGGCTTTTTGTATTTGTTGTTTGTTCTTCCTTCAACCTTCATTCTTCTTCTTCCATCCTTGCATCCTTCTTCCATACATATTCTTCCATTCCCTTTGTCATCTTCTTCTTCAATTCTTCCTCCTCTTATACTACTTCTTCCTCCTCTTATTCAAATTCTTACTCTTAATCCTCCTCTTTGCTTCATCTTCTTAGTATTCTTCCTCCCCATTTTGGGGTTCCTCCTCTTCTTCTTAGCCTTTTTCTTCTTGAATTCTTCCATTCTTCTTCTAATTTTTTCCCATCTAAGAAGGCGCCGTTAAAAGAGCGAGACCCTTCTTCTTTCAAAATTTTCCCTTATTAGTTTTTTTATACTATTTCTTTCTAATCATTGATTTTTTGTTTTGCATGTACACCTAGCAAAATGTGTTGTTCTTGCAAAACAACTTGGCACCTCTTCCGGTAAAGGATTTAATTTTTTCAATACGCTAATAAAATACTAATGCTTTATTTAGGTTAAATTGTTATCCAAGAAGGGGCGTCATTGAAACCACCCCTCCCCATTGCTTTTCCATATTTTTTTTTTTTTCCTTTAAGTTGTTTTATTTATACTAATATTTTACTAATCATTGAATTTATTGTTTTGCATGTACACTCCTAACAAAATCGTCGTTTGTGCAAAACAACTTTGCCACCTTATGCATTATTCGGGTAAGCATTTAATTTTCAACATGCTTGACGTGTTGATTAATGTATTTAGTTTAATTTATTGATTAATGTATTTAGCTAAAAAATTGGGGCTTCATTTATTTTTGTATTTTTTTTAATATATTTAAGCTTATATTTCTTTATAAGCTTATATTAAAATCTTATATTTCTTTATTGGTTAAATTGATTTTATAGGCTTTAATATTAAATGTATTAACTTCATTCATAATAAATGTATTATTATTATTTTTTCAATTTATAAAAAAAAAATTTAATACGTAAAGGCTCTTGTGCGGCGTCGTTAAATAACGACGATGTGCGTGGAACGCTTACGTCGTCAACGGGCCGGTAACGCTTGTGGACGCCCGGGCCACAGCGTGGGTCGCTTAATGTGCGATGGCGTCGTTGAACGGCGTCAAACGATAAAGCGACCGATGTATATGCGATGGCGTCGTTGAGCGGCGTTACGTCGTCGCTTTAAAACGACGCGGATTCGCGTTGCGGATATAGCAACGCAGCGTCAGCGTCGTAAAAAGCGATCTTGACGATCATTATAAAGGCGTCGTTTTATCGACTTTTTGGCGTCGTTCATCGGCGTTCAAAGCGGCGTTTGGGCGTCGTAATAGGCGATAAATGCGAGGCAACGTTTTTTGTAGTGATTGTGCTTTGCACCTCGATGTAAATTACAAGATTACTTTTCATAATAGGATCAACACAAACAAATTGGATCAACTCAACTATTCTTACATCACGAAACTACCCTTATAAATACCCTTACCTAAAACACTAGGCTTGATTTCATCTTGCATTTGTACAAGTAGAATTTTATACTAGCTTAACCATAAGTTACTCCGAAGCATAGCCCTCTGCATTTTTGGTCGCATGTATCTTTTATCGGGTAATTTCATAATTCATATAGTTTTGGAACATGACCAACAATTTGTCTAGTTTCTCCACTGGGCTTGAATCTTGTCAATCAGTAACAACACATGTGCTTCCTTCATCTGCTTACTTTGATGATAGAATGTCTATAAGTGTTTCCTTAAATCATTTGCCCACTATATCTCTCTTTCCTTTAAGACATGTTCCAACACAATCCCACGATAACTTCTTTTTTTTGCTTTTAATTTATCTTCTAACTCCTCTTTCCCCATGGCCGTCTTTGTTTTCCACTCCTCCTCCTAGTGGCCCGACCTTTTTCAATTGGGAATTCACAGTCTCCAAAGCTCAGTCTTGTGCTTTTCCTTGATGGTCATAAAAATATCTCTTTGCTTGCCATTTACTTCATCTACAATTTATTGTGCTATTGCTCTCTGCATCATCAAACTACTTGACCATTCTTGAAGCCTGGTGATAACCATCTTTCTTCTCTATCTATCTATCTATCTATCTATCTATCTATCTATCTATCTACCAGCCAGATGTTGCCTTTCGAATCCCCATCAAAACTGTCCTAAATCCTCTTTAATTTAAAAAGAAATGCCCCGGTTGTGAGAATTGACACTATAGGATTATGAAATGCATTGTGTCTTTTGAAAGATACAATCGTTATTAGATGTAACTTTTCCCTCGCTTGGTTTCTTCTGAGCTTGATGTACTCTTTATCTTAATTAGACACCGATGTAAAGTCCGGGGTTAGAGCACATTACTTGAAAAATGTCCCCTCCACGCATCCATTCTCGCGACCCCTATACGTCCTCCCTTGTCCCAGGGGGCCCTCCTCCCCCTTTTAAACTTGATGAACTGATATTCTACATCTAGCAATTCTTGCATTTTTTAATCAATCAAGTATATATAATATAGCATGTGATTTAAAACATGTCTAAAACTTACTCCAGCATAATACATTTACTTGGCAAGCAACAAGATTGATCTGAAATAAGTTCGCGACCATTTTTGCAAGACACCAACAAGCCTTTCAAAAGGGGAGGTGTTAGAAGAAGGGCATCTTGGTAAAACAAATCTCAAAAAAGAGAGATCTTAATGAATTTTTTCCCAAAGGTCAATGTGCAATTTGTCACATTTAAGGGTGCAGGCGGGACTCGAACCCACTACCGCTGGAGTGGTAGCTGTGCGGACCCTAACCGAAAAGGCCACGATGATTTAGATGAAACCAAATCACACACCTCGGACACGATAGTTAATCGTCACACTATCCTCCCCTCAAGGCCCCCCTCCTTGAAGGCTTGCAACCAAGGAATTGGGCGGACCGAACTTTCGATCGCAAGGGTGAACAGAAGTGTGGCGACAACCATCACGGACCCCCAACCCTATTACGAGTTGCCCATACCACTGGGGCATGAGTTATCCAAATCATCTTGTCACATTTAAGGGTGCGGGGGGACTTCGAACCCACTACCTCAGGTGGTAGGCCCTGACCCTAACCGAAAAGGCCCGCGATGATTTGGATGAAACCAAATCACACGCTCCGGACACGATAGTTAATCGTTACGGCGGTTGCTTCTGTCATAATACAAGTGAATCAACCATATCCTTAAGGATCCTCCATATGAACTTAGAAATCATAATCTTGCTTTGCAATTGGAAGTCTATCATATGTAAGCCACCATCATTTGGACCATCAATCTTCACTACAACATGCTCTTCATTCCCACCCGGATAAAGTTCTGACAATGGTGACTATCACCTAAAATTTTGCACGAGAAGCCCGGAAGGGCAAAGAACCCATAAAACTCACAAAAACATTGTAAAGATTGCAACCTAACTAATTCCAATATTCTGGAAAAAATTTCACTAGAAGACCATCTAGACCAGGGCACTTGTCTTTCTTTAAAAGGGAAGCAGCTGAATATTAATCATTGATGGTGATGTCTGCTTCTAGATATGCACATTGCTCTATTAAGACTATGGGGTGTACCTTGAGAAGGCTGCGATTGCATATCCTTCTGAAAAGGCAACTAATGTCCGGCAAGAAAGCAGGAGAAATGGTCTTGGGGGTACTGATTCAATTAGATCGGCTCAAAAATCTCCGAACCAAGCAAAATGAGGTAGAGGCCATCATACTTCTTCTCTTAGCAGCCTAGAAAAAGAAGTGGGAGCATCTATTACCAGGCCTAAACCATTACAATCCCACCTTTAACTTTGGCTCGATTTGTCAAGGTTGCTTTCTCTCCCCCTCTCTCTAATACTAGAAGAAGAGGCAAGAGAGCAATATCTTTGTAACTCCTGATGCCACCCGGACAATTGGCCTCTAGGCTGGACCTTCTCACAAGCATGAGCCTTTGCTTTGCAAAGGATTTGATGACCCTAAGGCGATAACAACATCGACCATACCACCAATATGAGATAATTCATGAGATCGGGGCATTCCTACAACCTGCATTGAAATCACTTCTTCAAGTAATTAGTATTGAACTTCAAGTAAATTTTTGTAGCTCTTCGATAAAGAGGTTGTCTAGCTGCGAACCATTGTGGATTATGATCGTCTTTGCACTATCCAACAAATTAGTTCTCTGCAACTAAAGAAAATCAGTGGCTACACCATTATAGTATCCTCGATCATGTCGGGCATAAGCTATATCATCAACTGTCCATCCATTGCCCCATGTGAAAGTCTGACCTCCATCAATCTCCACAAAACCACAATCATACAGCAGACAGTGCCATTGCTCCCACTCAAAACCCTGAACCATTTGCAATCCCCTATCTGACATATATGTCTCCATTTCAACTATATTAAAATCTCCAATGAGCAACCATGCCACATTATTGCCTAGTCTGAGAACTTTGCTACAAAGAGAAGTCCACAAAGCTCCCCATTGATAATTGTGAGAATAAATTTTATAAATGTGCATAATCATTGTATGTTATAGTCTTCTGTATACTACGTCATAAAATAGGTGATGCTTTTATATTCTGATTGTATTTGCATTTAGACATAATATTTTGGGGTTGCACAAAGTAATCTAAAGTCTATTTTTGTGTTATATGTGATACTGACAATGGATATGCTCATTAGTGTCAGGATAAAGATACATTTCTATTGCAAGAAAGGAGCATAAAAAAGGTAAACACATTGATATATCTCCATGTTCATCTCATATTCCTTTTGAAGGTTTCAAAGAAAAATTTAAAGGATACAAACTATAGATCTTATGATGAGTCTGCAACTTAGCTATTATCTAAAGGGCTATGTAACAAAAGCATGCACTGTTTACCAAGATTATATGAGTGATTGTAGTGTGTTCTCGTTGGTGGGGACATGTGTTCAATGCAGAAACCAAAGTGCCTTAAAATAATTGTTACAAGTGAGCTAAAAGGATGGGATTAAACTTATTTCCTATTCAACTACGCTTGTCCATAGCCCATATTTCTGTTATAGCTTTGTAATCAGATAAAACTGTCTAAGCAGACAACCATTAACTCAATTAGAAATTGACAAAACCTTAAAACCTTACGAATGTTTCATGGACAAATTTCCTAAATAAAGAACCTTGTCACTGCGACACTATCATCCATTTACTGGTCACTTGCCATGAATAAGCACCTCATGTCATTGGTCAACTAGCATGAATAAACACATCGAACATGTTTGCCAAAGACACTCTAGAGGCATTGCACAAACCGCACTGTAAGAATGGCGTGATTCTAGCATAAGAGCACACGCCTCAAAGGTAATTGACTTGGTTGTAGATTTGGTGTCTAAAAGCAAGACAAAGCCAAGACAGCCCCAAGCTTCTAGTATGAAAGTCAATACACCACCGTCCCAAAGCTCCTATTTCTTCATAAAGTTACGATTCAATCTCTATTTCCACAACTTCTCCTTCAAGAAACCATGACTCACTTTGTGTGTCCAAAGCTCTTGTTTCCTCAAGAAGCTCCAACCCAATCTCTATTGAATGTGGCATATTTATATAACATGATGACTCAAAGATCTGATGGTTGGAAATTTTTCTAAGCTTAGGCCAAGAGCACAAGATAACACCCCAAACACCGTGTTTCTTGAATAAGGCTGCGGTGAAATCTCTCTTGTAATATCTGTTTTCTTGATCAAAATGCAAGTGAGCTTCTGCTTCAATATCATCATCATCTTCTTGTTCTTCTTCTTCGTGTTGATCTTCAATTCTACCAGTAGACCAGGAGAGCCAAGACAACACGTCTGCAACAAATTCTTTGTCAACTAAAGAAACTTGATGAGGATATGAGTAGACACTCATAGAATGCCCATCCTTAACATGCCAAGTAGTCACATTCCCTCTACATAAGGGGCAAGAAATATTCATTCTATTATTGTATCTGGACTTTGCATAATCACAGAAACAAACATAGCACATGTGTGGGCGACAACCTTTTGCGTGAGATGAACAAACTAAGAGCACTGTATTAGATGGTGAATCCATGCAGATGGAGCATATGATATTGTCCCACTCCTTTATTAGATCGCCGGATTTATCACCTTTTATGATGTTGTCCAGCTCCTTTATAAGATCGTCGGATTCATTACAACCTTCTATATAATCTTTTCCATGAGATGAACAAACCGGGAGGACTGCATTATGTGGCAGATCCATGTGGGTGGAGCATATGTTATTGTCCTTTGTTAGATCGCCAGATCCATCACGTTTTATACCAGCCATAGAAACTACTCAAAATCTACACGAAGTCTCACTGTGCAACAAGCTCTTCCTGTGTTTATATACCGAATGATGGATTTAAAGGCAATTAAAGGTAAAAGTTCGAAGGGAAAAAAGGCCGCTTAGTTTTGTTCTCCTTTATACCGACCAGACCTTTTTCAGATGCCCTAAAGAAGTTTTCGGACTATCTTATTGTCGCGTCGATTCTTGGATCTTCGCATTGGAAACAGGTGTGCTATTCTCCACAATAAAGCTAGATCGTATGCTGAAAATCGTCTATTGAAATGTCTTATGGTAATATTCGTGTGGTGTTTGACTTCTTAGTATTCAGAAGACAATGATAGATTAGCTTCGTTCTTGCAACAATTAATTTTAATAAGGTGTTTCAGATGTTGAAAGATGGCTTATGCGGCTCCTATGATAATGCAGAAAAATGGTTTTCGATATTGACTATCTTTGTATAATAACGCAGATGCTTCTGATATATTTCCTGCTACATTTACCATCTTTTAGGAGTATTCAAGCTACTAGTAAGGTTTAGATCTCAACATAGTACTATGTCTTTGTTTGCTTGTTTGTGAAAACATCACATATAGCCAAGGAGAATGCCACAGATTTATTATGGAAACAGCACAGGAACTTTATTCAAGAATGATGTTTGAATAGAATTACTTTAGAATGTTCCTTTCATATTGGTTAAGGACTGACTTATAATTGGTGAGATAGGTCACAGCTTGCCAACGATAAATAGCACAATGATGCAAATTGAGCATAACATGGTGAGCAAAGAATTGGTTAGAATAGAAATGTGGTGTTGTACATCATTTACAGTTTACTCATATGTTTCAGGTTATTGGCAGCTTAACCTAGGCCCTACGCCTCAAGACTGCAGAGACAGGGGTTCTCATGCACTGTACAATACCAAATTCTTCAACCATGTCCACATCCTGGGGCCTTGTTTCCTGTGGGATTAGCAGGTCATACTTTTGGAGCAGGTTGGCAAGTATGAGGGTAGAGCTGAGGATAGCCATTCTAGCACCTGGACAAATCCTTCTCCCTGCTCCAAAAGGTAAGAGGCGAAAATCATAACCTCGCATGTCTACATCCTCCTTCTCAAACCTTTCAGGCATGAATTGTTCAGGATTTTCCCAGTTGTCAGGGTCTCTGTTGATGGCAAACACATTCACATGGACTGCAGTGTTAGCAGGTATGTCAAATCCAGCAATGTTGCAGTCTTGGGTGCTATAATGTGGCAGCATCATGGCTGTTGGTGGATGCAGACGTAGGGTTTCTTTGTACACCCAGTTGAGATATTTTAGCTTGTCAAGATCTTCTTCTTCCACGTTTCTATTTCTTCCTATTATTGAATCAATTTCTCTTTGAACTTTGGCTTGCTTATCAGCATGTATCAGGAGCTCAGCTATGGCCCACTCCGTGCTTCCTGCAATGGTGTCCGTTCCAGCAGCCATCATATTCTGAACAGTAAAGTTAAGACACCCATTAGTATCATGTCATGGCATGAAATAAGAAAAAAATTCAGTCACATTTAAAGCCTTGCATCACATACCCATATCATGTTCCCAACAGTAGGGTCATCAATTTGGCTGCTCTTGTTCAGCTTTAGTAGCGTGTTTACAAAGGACTCCTCTGACCCCAAATTTCTGCTCCTATAATCTGCCAGAATTTTATAGCTTATTCTATCCATGGTGGACTTATACTGCTTGATACTCTTGGTATATCCATTGGAGTCCAGTTTGCTGAGAAAAGGAATAAAGTCCCCCAGATTGAACAAGTTTCCTATTCTAAGTGTATCAGAAACAATTTGTTTGATTTCTTGAGCTTCAAATTTGTCTCCTGAATAGTGGCTACCCATAACCATTCTAGACATGTTGTTCACCACAACATTCCAGAGGTATTTCCTCATAACAACTGGAGTTGAATTTTCTGCAGGAACTCTGAGATCCTCGATGAGTTTAGCAATATTAGTTTGCCTTGTTTCTTTGAATTTCTTCAGACTATTTGCAGACAATAATTCAGTGTTGACAAGCTTTCGGTTTTCCTGCCATTGATGCCCTAACGGGCTCCACACCATATCCACCCCAGAAGAAATCATTATGCTAGAGAATACAGTGGGAGGCCTAGATGCCAAAACATTATCGTGAGTTTTCAGAACTTCCTTGGCCAATTTAGAGTTGGAAATGATGACATTTGGGAAGGCTCCAAACTTCACTGTCATAATTGGCCCATATATTTTGGCCAAGTCTTTCATAGATTTGTAAACTGGAGCCTTGAGGCTGAATAGGGATCCAAATATTGGAATCCCAAAAGGACCTGGAGGCATTCTGGATTTCTTTCTTCTTGTAACAAGGAGGAAGAGGACAGCTGCTGGAATGATCCAGGAGAGAAGCAGCTTTGAAGCGGAGATAAGATGAAAAAACGCCATGCAGCTGAGATGACAGTAAGTACTAAAGTAGTCAATCGTTTTTTTTTTCGGGAGAACGAGAAAACTATATTAAGAACTACTATATTGCTTCCCTTGCTCAGAATGAACGCTTGCTATAATGGGCGAATGATGCAGCAGAACCATATGGGAGCAAGTTTATATGGAGTCTATGGTAGCAGCCTTGGAAGGAAGCAGCTCCAGAAAATTACGAGACTCGGAAACCATTATTGCACGAACTTCTGGACAACTTGGAATGTGTCTAGTTTGTCAGATACAAATGCGTGTCTTTTTGTTACACAGTTGTCCATATAATATTCATACTAGGTCAACACCATGCCACATGTCTTTAAGGTTCAAATTCTTTGCACTATTTTATAAAAAACACGCCTTGCCAAAGACCTCCTTAGATTTCCTTCCCGCCGTTGCCATTCTTTATTTTGTTTCTTTCTCCGGTGGCACACTTGTGAGTGTGGTTTGACTTATTATTCTAGTTTTCATTGAGAGATTGTATTTTATCCTAGTAGCTTCTCCCTCTTGCTACGCATTCTAGTCTATCTTTTCCAAAGAGGCATGCCTCAAAGTCAACAGGCCCTTCAAGTCAACAAGGCTAACACTTTTACAAGTCAACATGGCCATTTATTTTGACTTTATGCCAACTTGACAAGGCAAATGAATTGGACGTTATAACCTTGCAAGTTCCCTTACAATTAGTGCATTCCATTCATATGTTTTCACCCATGCTTAATTAAAGATGACACCATCTAGTACTTTGTGCATGTTTAGTTACATGGAGCAACTTCTAGCATAAGGTATCATAGTTTCTCGTAAGCAAGCAGCTCTTAACATAAAATATTACGACATGAAGTGTATTGGCTTGCTAGAGAGGACAAAAAAAAAATCACCTTTCTTTTCTATTTGTTTGAACTAAACCCTAATCAAAAATTTATTGATTCTTGTTTAATTATGAAGGTTCAATAGATATTTAGTGTTTATGCATCCTCTAAAAATAAGCACATGTGTTCTATTTGTTTGAACTAAATCGTAGTCTGAAATTTATCCATTGGTATTTAATTGTGAAGGTTCAATAGAGAATTTAGTGTTTATGCACACGGGCCTTTGTTCCAGTAGTAATACACTAGCCCTAGAACATGCAGGTCGCATGTGTAGGACTGCTCAGAGTCGCATTATGTATAGATTTGTGCCATAAAATGGTATAGAATTCTCGTAGACGTTTAAATAATACCTATTTATCTATTTTTAAGTCTTGTGGCCGCCGCGAACATTTCTCTCCATCGAATATTGTTAAGTTAAAACAATGGTAGTTCTAGACATGTGAAAGTCAAAGTAATTGCATCGTTCATGCCTATCTTTGGTAATGTGCGAAGGCGCTGTGGTGTCGAATTGTATCCACGAGGTTGCTATTTTTGCTTGCTTCGCTAGAAATCGCGGGTTGCTTTTTTGCTTGCCCCGGCTCTTCTGGCCAGGAAGGTGTTTGATGCGATAAATTGCCGTCGTCGTCACTAGCCGCAAAGCGGAACTCAATCGCGCCAAGCGGCAATTGCGACCCGGATCCGCTGAAGGATCAATCTCGAAATGCTTCAATTTTAAGCTTAGATTTGCACGAAACAATTTACAGCATGGCAGTTCCGCTTTGATCCAAGCTAGATCCAACTATATTTTTGTTAAATCCAAGACGAATCCCCTTCTAAAATACCACTGACAATTCTGAAAGACAATATTTTTTGCTTGAATTAAGCAGAACATCTGAGATCTTGCGAAATCACTCCCAAAAAGAGAAATCATGAAGGAAACAGGGCTTTCAAATCCTGGCAGTGGCATGGCGTGTAAATCTTCTGCAATAAATCAGTCCATCGGCTTCATTTAATGCCTAAGGATCGACATCCCAAAATCTTCTATAATAAATGAGATATCGACGTCACGAAATCCTCCCTAATAAATAAGCATGTATACATGTCTCGTCCAAGTAATTTTGAAGGGAGAAAATGTGTGAGAACAAAAAAATGATTATATAGGTGTCATGATTGTCCGCCTTAAATGCCCGCAATGAATGAGTCTATACACGTGTCATGTTGTGGTAATTTTCAAGGCGTGTAAATCTTCTGCAATAAATCAGTCCATCGGCTTCATTTAATGCCTAGGTCGATGTCACAAAATCTTTTGTAATAAATAATGTCAACGTCGCGAAATCCTCCCTAATAGATAAGCATGTATACATGTCTCGTCCAAGTCATTTTGAAAAGAGAAAATGTGTGAGAACAAAAAAATGATTATATAGGTGTCATGATTGTCCGCCATAAATGCCCCCAATGAATGAGTCCACACGTGTCATGTTGTGGTAATTTTCAAGGAAGAAAATAGGTGAGAACAAAAATAGGACACTGCTTTATATAGGAAGGAAAAAAAATACGCTTTTGACAATTTTAAACCTTCATCTCACTTTGAAAAAAGAAAAAATGCTATAGACAATGTTATCTAAATTGGTGAACATGGCAAGGGGATTCATAATTTTAAAGTGCATGAAGATCCAAGATGTGATAAACTCCAAAGCTATGGAAAGTTTGCATTATCAAAACTCATATCTTCAATCAGTATATATCTAAAAGGGAAAATTACTAAAATAACCCTAGTTTTTGCTAAAATTAGTAAAATGCCCTCCAAAAGGAAGAGTATTGTAAATATGTAATAAAGTGTTTGTGGCTCATCAAGTTGAACATTGTGAAGGTCTTTCTAATAAGATCAAATGCATGGCAACCAAATTACCCATTCTATTCTATTCTATTCTATTCTATTCTATTCTTTGGATTCATGAAAAACCAGGGAGAGCCACATATTCTCTCACTAGCACCCATTAGCCGGCCAGATTATTGACCATAACAACACCCAAAGTGTCACATCGCCAATGGTTGCACATCACGCATCCTACATTTTGCAAGTCTCTACCGTCAGAGAATCCCTTATAGGACAAGGGATCTGAGAGCCTACTACGGTTTTTTTTCCTCCCATGTGGGGGTTTTTCATCGATGGTAGGGACACATTGTATAGTAGCATTTGTCTTTTTGGTGTGGTTTTTATCTGCTTTGTCTTGCATGTAAAGTCTCATAGGTCAAGTTTGGCCTCCGCGGACGTTAAAATATACTTCCTTCCTTCCTTCCTTCCTATTTGCATTTTTCAAGGGCATTTCTGTAATTTTTTTGTGGACGATAAAACTCAATCTTCAACTTACAAAATTTATTTATAGTCACAACACTACTAAAGTCATCCAAAGTGGTGCCGAATCTTCACGTTATAGCAGCTCAATGAAATGTTTCAGGAAATGATTAAAAAACGCATAACTTTCGAAGTTCAACTTTGGTTTAAGATTTCAAGAATTGTCATTTTTGGGTTGCCCAAAGAGCAAACCCTCGGCAAGATAGGTTGATAGAATTTTATTAAGACATGTTAATTCAATGGACGAGCTTAGAAATCTCTCTGCATCGAACGACTTAGATCAAACTTTTCTTTGCATTATGTGAAGTTAATAGTCTTCATTGATCTATGAGCCTCTAACCATCAACCTTGTGTGTGTGGGGGGCAACCTTTTTGAAACATAATGATAGGACCCGGTACATTCCACGGCCCTTTGACCAAGACATTTCCTATCATTGCTAGTAGATTTGCGGGATATGGAAGGAGTAGAGCTATGCCTCTCTATTATGGCAGCATACAGTAGCAAGATCTTTGGCTATATATAATCACTCCTTAACTTTGAAAGGATCATAGTTCTCTTTCATTTAAGAGTTCTTATGCGATTTCAAGCTTCGATCACGTTTGGTGGCGACAAATTACGTAGTAAAAGGTAGATTTCCTACATAATTTAAGTTAAAGCATTAAGCAAAAAACTAGTTTTCAACCAAAAAATGTGAAGAATTCCATGGTTTTTTTTACGGGAAAACTTTCTGAGAAATTTTTTCTATATCAGAAATTCTTGATTTCAAAAGGTAGGCTACAAGGATTCCTCGAATTTTGTCGCTTATTGCCCTCTGATTTAGATGACTGCACTCGATGGGCCTGCCACTTCCATCGTTTATTGCATGCACCACATCTTCTAGCTCTTCTACTTGTAATCCAACAGAATGGACCAAACCCCCGAAATTTGGCGAGAATGCAAAATATATGCATCATTTTAAGCCACACCTCTATCGACAAGCACTCACAAGGCAAGACGAGGAATTGAAGAAAGGAATTTAAAGAATGGAACAAGAGATCAAAGACACCTCAATTGCACAACCAAATAATAATAGAGATAATCTGGAGGTTCTTCCTCCTCTTCATTATTTATTTCTTCCATGGAACACTCTATAACAAAGGATTTGCTTCCAAACACCAAGAGTGAGAGAGAGAGAATGAGGAGACTTACCCCTCCTCTTAAACTTACACATCAAATCTCCTCCATTCATCTTTAAGCAATCTCCACCATTAGATCTCCAATAACTTACATGTCTCCTAGGATTGCGCCACCTCAACCCCATGCTTTAACCATTGGGAAAGGACTTTATACACCTTCAAGTCCATAAGTTCAACTTCAATACATCATAAATGCTTCATCCCTAATATTTTCACATTTTTTACATTTTCTCCATATTACACCCATATTATTCTCCATTTTGCACACATTTCACCAATTTAGGCACATCATGAAAAAATAGTCAAGAAAAAGCATACAACATTATTCCCCATGATTATTCATCGTCCCAGATGAATTCTTAAAATCTTTTCTTGATCTTCATGTCTTCAACTTGGTCCTCTAAATAGCATCACAACTTAACAAAAATCCAAGGTCCAAATGTCTTCAAGCCTTCAAAACATCTATAGAAGTCTTCAAGGAAAAAAAATACTAAAAACTTCTAACATCACTTCATCTTCATCAATTATAGGGTGGCAAATCCCATCCAGGTCAGTGGCACCCTCGCTCTACTACCTGGTATGGCGCTCTATCCCCTTCACAACACTTATAATTTTTCATCACATTTTATATAGGTCATGAGATGCTGCTGCCTTTCTAGGTCAGCACATCCATCATGCCATCCATAATCACTTAAATAAAAAATAAAACTTGTACAACTTCCTTTGATAGCTTGAATTCTTGAAAAAACTTGAAAATGAAATTCAATCAAATTGCAAAAGCATAAGCACTAACCACATATTCTTGATCTTCATAATATGGTGTTTGACTTGAATAAGGGGATAAATAATCTTCATCATATAACAAAAATATAATACTGACCATTGAGATGCAATATTCATACTTGAAATCTTCCAACCAAATATAGTAATTGAACTTCAAATAACTTTGAAAGAACATTAGTAATTTTCGCTTTTGGTCTTGAATAATAGCAATCGACATAGTTTGGAGAATATAAGATACATCTTCATAAAATAGGCAAATAAATAACGTCTTCATAATACCATGTTGCACTTAGGAGGACTTGAACTCGAAATTTGTGGTTCAAAAACCAACAACTTATCCAATGGGCTATTTGCCATAATTTTTGAAGGTTCCACTATTTCTTAACATTTAATCTCGTTTAATTTCCCTTCACTTTCACCATTCTTCACAACCCCTTTTTTTTTATTTTTTTCATTCCTCTGCTTTTCTGGCCTGTATCTTGGCGGGCATATTAGGCTTGAAGGGTCGGGCATGGGAGATGATTAGATCGGATTTTTGTCTTGCAGACCAGATGAATGGAGATGGGCGAGGCGGTAGGCTATGGAGATGATTAGGGCGTCCTTTTTTGTCAGGGGTTTGTTTGGCTATGGCCGAATGGAATGGAGATGGCGGTTGAGGTGAAAGAAGGCAACAAATTTATTTTTTCAAGGCTACATGATTGATAGGGCTTCGGTAGAATCGAAAAAGGCAAATGGATAATTTTATGGCTTAGGACGAAGAAATGGCATTAAGCTTTGTTTTGAATCGAGGTTATGGAAAATCGAACTATGGATTTGTTGGAATTAAAATGAGGAGATATATCAAACATAATTACATTATGAGGATATGGGACCAAACCCCAAGCTTTTACTGGCCAGGCAAAGGAAGAACAGAATGCAAAATTTATGCATCTAGGCGCCACCTTCTATCGACAAGCACTCACAAGGCAAGACACGAGAATTGAAGAAAGGAATTTAAAGAGAATGGAACAAAAGATCAAAGACACCTCAATTGCACAACCAAAATAATAAATAGAGATAATGCAAGGTTCTTCCTCCTCTTCATTATTTATTTCTTCCATGGAACACTCTATAACAAAGGATTTGCTTCTTCAAACATGGAAGATGCATCTACAACAGATCTTGAGAGAGAATGAGGAGACGTACCCCTCCTCTTAAACTTACACATCAAATCTCCTCCATTCATCTTTAAGCAATCTCCACCATTAGATCTCAATAACTTACATGTCTCTCCTAGGATTGCGCCACCTCAACCCCATGCTTTAACCATTGGAAAGGACTTTTTTATACACCTTCAAGTCCATAAGTTCAACTTCAATACATCATAAATGCTTCATCCCTAATATTTTCACATTTTTACATTTTCTCCATATTACACCCATATTATTCTCCATTTTGCACACATTTCACCAATTTAGGCACATCATGAAAAAATAGTCAAGAAAAAACGCACAACACTACTCCTCCATATCCATCAACCTCAATTGCAGATAACTGTAAAGACTTTGTCATCTTCTAGAGTAGTAGACAGATCTGTTGTGGCTGGTTAAAAGATGTACAACTGATTTGGGGGCCTTCCTGGTGGATGAAAGCAACTTTCCTGACATATTCTTTATCATGAAACAATCTGATCCTACTAAGGACCCTCTTTCATCTGCCATAGAACTCAGGACCGCATACTTGGGTCCAGATCATCCTCCTCTTGCCAAGTTCATGTCGTATAATGATTTTATGGCAGATTTCATGAGCCTGGAGCACTTGCTTGATGCGATCTCAGTATGCAGTACCTGGTCTTGTCTACAGATTCAAGCGCCCAACTTTGTATAGTATCCTCACTCTCGCCACCCTCATCCCTGCCATCTTTTCTAGAAGCCCCTTCCATCACTCGCTCTGTTATTCTGGTTAATACAAAGAAACATCTGGTGGGGAACCATTCAAGATCTTGTGGATCAGTTGTGGGCATCTATTATTGATAGCAGAATAGTCTATAATGACCAATACTTCTTTGCAGGGATTTTTGTCATAAAAAGGGACCCTTTCTTTGTGAAAAGATTAGTTAAGCTTCTCTTGTTTTCACAGAGGCTATTCCCACACAAACCTTCCTGGTTACTTGTTCTTGGCTACAAGAAAACCTCTTCTGGCTGGAGAGCTACTAGGCCTTCCATACTATGGCGTAGACAAGAGGTGCTGCCTTAACAATCTTGGGCAGATAGCCAAGATTATAAGCGGAAATTCCTCTTTGGCAAAAGTTAAGAAGGTGCTACAGTGTTTATGTCGAGATCAGAATCAACTTAAAGTGCTGCCATTGGGCAACCTTTATGCATTTGTCTCTTATCATCTAAGATGCAAACTTCATTTTCGGAAAAGGGATGGTCACTTACCTAAGTGGGCAGATTTTATTCCAAAGATAGTGGCCAAAGTTTAATCCTACTAATCTGGATGCTCTATTTTATCCTATTAGGATCTCACTCTCTAATCTCAGCTCTGAGTTCTGGACTGAGAAAGCCTTCTAGATGATTGTCCATCATGGATGCCCATATTTAGATATTGTATTTCTGAACTTTATCGGTGGTATTTTCGGCCACTCCTTATCAGCCAGGTGGTATTCCAGCCAAAAAAGTGGTATTTCTGGCCAAAAAGAGTGGTATCTCTGGCCCAAAAAAATGGTATTTCTGGCTAAAAAGTGGTATTTCTGGCCAAAAACCAAGCGCGAGACTGCGCGGTAGAGCTGAGATCTTTGGTTGGATCATTGTTGCAGCTCTGTGGGCGGCTTTAACTACTTAAAAGCCCTTCTACTCACTTTGTCTGCCTCTTTAATGTTGGTTTGATGAAGAGAGGAAGCGATTTGAGCTTAGATAGAGATGAATCGATCAAAAAATGCCCAAAAATAGTTTGTTCTGGGCTTGAAACTGCGAAATTTACAATGGCTGATAAAGGATGGCCAGAAATACCACAAAAAAGTCCGGAAATACCACATCTTGGACTTTAAATATGGTGGTCCATCATTGTCTCCCATTTAGAGAAGTTCGTCTCCGTGGATGGCTGCACTTAAGAAGTCCCTAAAATCCATGCTTTCAATCTTTGTTCTTCAAAGGCTTCAACAATGAGAGAATTGAATCAAGCTTCAAGTTTCTGGCCTCCCTTTGTTGTGCCACTACTGTGGTGCGATGGTTCATACAAGTCCTATCTGTGTGCCTAATTTGCAAAGAATGCAGATACAAAGGGGAAATTAATGACAGTGAGTTCCGACGAAGAGGGCTTTGAACAAGATTGCGTATTAAACGGGAGCAAATCATCGAAACGAGAGCGAAAGGAATATTCCTTAAAGATTCCTTTTTTATAAAAGGGTAAAAACGAGGTTAAAAAAAAAGATGCATGAAATTCTATTTTGACCCCAAAAGTGACTAATTTTTTTTGTGCGGCGTAAAATTGGTTTGTTTTAAAGTGTCATTTTTCTTAGCAAATAGAATGTTCTTGAAGTATATTTTCACGTGAGAAACCCTAATTTAGGAGGATAAAATATTCAACAAAAATTGAAGTTAGTCAAAGTGGCCCTGAAGCGTAGTATTCTCAAAATTTGAAGATAGAATCTTCATATTCACATGCAAAATTACAGTCTTTTTCTAAGACTTCGTTTATGTGCAAAAGTGTGAGGAGTGATGAAGGAGGGATCCGGGGCGTCATCATGTTCATTTATGCCATCCTCATCACCTTCACTTTTTTTTTTGTCACTAGAGGAAGTGCTTGAGTTATCTTCCTCATCACTATCAACAGATGGTGTAGCATTGCCACCACCTTCTTCATCCTCTTCCCGTAATTACAAGCTTTTTTAAAAGCAAATTGATAGTCCTGGCGTGGCGATTGTCAGATTTCAATTTAAAATCATAGCACAATATAGTCGTCATTAAGGATCAGCTCATCCCTACAACCCACCTTCTTGGACTTTCTTCCTTTTCCTTGGCTTCTCATTTCTAACTCATATCTACCTTCAAAAGCATTTTACGGCGTGTTGCAAGCCAATGAATCTTGAGTTTAGTGACTAAGCCTTCCTCCTTAGTATGTGTCAAGCACTTTTTTACTATCGGAAAGGTTAGGCCTTTGTCATCCTCCTCGGTTGGAAGAGCAATAGCATACCCCTTGGTAATTTACGTGATATTACCTTGAGGTTCATTCCTGCGTCTTGGTCGGTACATGATTCGATCCTCATCTTCTTCTCTTGCGGAGGTGCTAATGTAGCCTTTGCTTGGACTGCCTACAGTGCTTTGGGGTTGATGGAAGGTGTTAGGCCATCGAAATGGTTCTTGCAAGCTGTCTTAGAGCTACATTTTTCACAACAATTTTACGTTAGAAGAAATTACTCCACCACATCAGATCTTCTTCTAAAAAGTACTTAAAGCCTGAGGAAATTCCATTTTTCAATGGCTTTTAAGGATGACTCTGGGGTACTTTTCTTACCTTGGACTCCTTAGGATTTTTGAGAGGAAGTTGTTCGGCCACGTTCTATGAAGGAAATTAATGCGGAATATATTTAGGGAAGCGTAATCCCTCTTGTGGACTCCAATCCTTAGTTGTGGTATACTTTTTCCTGTAAGAAACTTCGGCCATCCTTCAAGTAGAACTTGATGTGATGTTGAAAGGTGAGATCATTCAACTTGTTCCGCGACTTGTTCTCAATGCGAGCGTTGAGAAAACAAACTCTCTGAAATCAGCGGAGTCTCTTTAAGAAGATCGATCTTTGGGTGGGAGTGTAAGAATCTTCAATAATTGAACTAATGTAGGAAGGGGAAAGCCTTCTTCCTTCTAAAGGCGCCTGAAAATCTCTTGAACATCGGTCAATCGATCATGAGTGTGGCCTACAAGTAAAAAACCGAGCTTCACTTTTCTAAAGATCCTAGCTCCACTAACATATATACGGTATGCAAGAGTGTTTGATTCTTGTTCTCCCTTGTAGTATTGTCAAGTTGCAGGTAAAGCAAGGTGGTAATTGCTCTTGCTTTCATACGGGGACACAGTTAAGAATTGTAATTGTGAGGTTCGGTCACCATGCAAGTTTGGATATGTCAAAAATACTTTGCACTTTAGACTTCCTTTGAAGACCATAGCTCCTACAAGGTGGACCTTAACAAAACATTCCTCGGCATATCTTTAGGAATGTTCAAGAAATGTGGTAGAGTTTTTTTTTGGTCCATTCCATCAATCTATGAGACATATATTGCGGTGGACGTTCAAGAGCTTTTTTTTACGTGTTTGGCAAGCTTTCTTCTCTCTGCTTGCTTGTTGTTCACGATGTAAAGGCAAGGTTACGTTGCACAATATCTATACGTAGAAGAAATAAAGGTCAAAAGCATTTTTTTTTTTAAAACAAGTGAGAGATTGAAGAACATGAGCTTACTTCTTTTCGACCTCTGTCTTTGCAGTTTCTCTTTGACTTTTTAATTACGCACACCTTGAGCAAGCGGACATTACGTGTCTCTTGGGAAATTTTCACTAAACCCGAATTCACTTTTCCACAATGCGGTGAAGTGTGAGTAAGAGATGTCTGAAGTTGAGTGCAAGTCTCTTTGTACTCATTAAAACATCTTTTTTTGGTGATGTTATCGGTTAAATGATACATGTTCTTTGTTGGCAGACTTCTCACATGTTTCTCTAAAATATTTCTCCATCCATGACCTGCCAGACGAGGGCATGCATGGTTACAACTCTTCTTGGTCCACAATGATCATCAATTTGCTGGATTTTTGTCGATCTTTTGTGTATTCTAGACATTACGGTAGTCCCTAAATGGTGGACAACCATAAAGCATTTACGGCAAACTTCTTGGCGGTTAATGTAGTGCAAGAAGGTGTTGCGGTCTGGCCTTACATGATAGGCCAAGTAGGCATTACGGTCAGCCAATGTCATTGAGCTGTAGTTGTCTCTAATTGCTCGTAATTTAGACATGTTAAATTTGTTGATGCAACCCAATGGCGACATTTACTTCTTAAAAGTCTTCTCATTTTATGCGTCCATAAGGTTTCTTCTTCTTCTGAGGAGGGCATGCTCTCACACCATAATCCACCTTGAATTTTTGGTGGGTGGCTAGAAAGCGTGTAATCTCGTTGCGCCGTTTGGTGTCTTCATCTTAGAAGAGTTCTACTCGGGGGTGACCTCCTACGCCCTTAGTGGTGTGCTTGTAGAGGAGAACAAACCACGTGGTTGTGCAGGAAAGGCGGAGGTGCGGTGTTGAATGAAGGAGATGGGCCAGCATATGATGTGCGGCCGAAAATTGTTGTAAGCGTCTTCGGGGAGTTCGATCAAACATCTCTCTTATAGCGGTGAAATTTACGCAAATCCATGTGTCACCACGTTTGTGTGAAGAGGAGTAAATCTTTGCGAGGTTGTCTTCATTTGTAGTGAAATCGTGGTGGGGAAAGCGATGGAGAATCTCGCATGATCTTGAGCAGCGAGCTGTATTCTGGCATGTGTAAGTGAAGATGGAGAAACAACAAGCGGCGGAGGTAATGCATTAGAAAAATTTCTTGAGGTCGAGCCATTGTAGTGTCGGAGGATGGAACAAATGGTGGTGGAAGATTGCTACGTCTGCAACAGGTGAGGGGTTGGAAAGGTGGTGGCAACCGGTTTCCCTCTTGGACTTGGAGAGGTTGGAAAGGTGGTGGCGGTCTACTGGATTCTTTGGACTGGGGTGTCTTCTAGAAGTAACAAAAGACCTGTGTCGAAGGTAGGTGTTGAAGAAGCATCTCCGTCTTGTGTTCCATCTGAAGTAGAGGTACTTGGGCAAACAAATGGTGGTGGAAGTTTGTTCCGAGGCGGTTAACCATGTCAAACAAGCGCAAAAAAAATTGTGGGCTTGTTACTAACTCACAAGTCGATTTGGACTAATGATATTGAGAATACAAATGCTATTACGGAATAGTATTGTGTGTGTGAGCATTTCTTTGTGTGTGTGCAAGAATGCTATTCAGAATACACTTATCGAGTGTTTGGACAAGGCGTATTAGCATCACATAGAAAAACACAAGCCCGGCGGTTGCCTACCTTTAAAAAAAGGAAAATTGTGCCTCGGTTCGCGTATTAAAAGCTTTCAGAGATTTAGTCGCCGGCCCGGCCTTAGATCAATATACATTTCTTTGTATTAGATTCACATAAGCGAAAACAATGGGCGGGTAAGCATGTAAAAATTACATGAAATGCGTCTTTCTTTTGTTTTCGATTTGCTTACGTAGGCCAAAGTGTATTCGGAATACACTTTGCCCTTCGGTAGAGCAAAGTGTATTAGGAATACACTTTGCCCATCTGGCGAAGAGCAAAGTGTATTACGGAATACACTTTTGCTCCTTGTGAAGATGCAAAGTGTTTTTTCGGAATACACTTTGCCCCTTCAAGTGAAGAGCAAAGTGTATTAGGAATACTCTCGCTGAAGGGCAAAGTGTATTAGGAATACACTTTGCTGAAGGTCTCAGAGATGGGCAAAATGTATTCGAGAATACACTTTACTCTATGCCTGAAGGGCAAAGTGTATTCCGGAATACATTTTGCTTGTAGTTTTGAGAACGCTTGCTTTTTTCACTAAAATAACACACTTTTTAGCTGCAACAGACAACTTTTTAAGATAAAAATTACTCTTTTGAGTCCAATTAAGGCACAAGAAATTGACTTAGGCCGACAACATTTTAGCTTGTTTTCTGTCTTTTTACGGCCTTTAGGGCACAAGATTAGTAAATGTTATACGGAATACAAATTTCGTTTGAATTTACGTCTTAACATGGTTGTTTTAAGCGTTCGATTGGCGGGGAAGAAGGAAGCAAGAGGGCATCAAAGAAGGAAGCGAAGCCCAAAGCGTCCCACCCCCCGAAGCACCGACCGTGACACGGATGTGCCAGCTATTTATGAGAACTATCAAATGCTATGGTTCGTGACGGGGGTGCGGATGGAAAATACAGACTGCTTGGCGTTTTTATGCGTGCAGTAAAATTTTGGTAACAAAATATGCCTAGACTCGAGTTTGTTAACCTTGGGACAATAAAAGATGTCTCAGGGTTGCGGACAAGGAGGTTAGGTGGGAGCTATCCTTCAAGACCTCCAAAGGCTTCATTGTTGTGGACATCGCATTCTTTAAAATTGTCGATTATTGTGCAACCACCGGCCTTTGTACAAATTCTTTTCTGGGACAAAGCGAAGCTGTGTGTTCATGTATTTAGGCGAGGGTTTGTTCCGGCCAAGCGAGGACTTTCTGTCGGTGAGTTCGAGCAATCGGATGGAGAAAGATCACAATCACCACCTTCACGCTGGTTCTTGAGGGAGGTCATCGGATAAAGGTTACGAGGAAGAAGAAGAAGAGGAAGAACCCCGCGCGGGCCAAAAGAAACTTAGCGAGGCCAAGACTTACCATAGCTGCTAAAAGAACCAAAAAAGCGAAAAAATGCAGTGACTTGAAATCACGAAGTCCCCAGGGAAGCACAAAAACAAAAGGGAAAAGGAAAAGCTCGGGGTAGCAATAAAAGAAAAGAAAGTTGATAAGACCTCGAAAGAATGGAGGTAATAAATGCAGAGAAAAATTTGTACAAGGGGGTGATCTATCTTCCACAGCAACTTGCATGAGGCTGCCCAAAGAATGAAGCTGGTGAAAGGCAGCCGGGTTAAATAAAATTTATGCCGACCACTTAAGGAACTTGAAGGATAGAATTAGGAGCAATCCTAATGCTCATGTGGCGCCAATAGTTGTCCTTGTTGGCGGGGAGCAATGCAACACCCGGGACTATAGCGAGAAAAAAGCGGAACACTTACACTCACTCGTCTTGGGAGGAAATCATAGCTTCAAGGCAAGAAGGCAGCTGTACAAGGAAAAAAATAACCCGGTATCTCTCGAGATCACATTGTCTCTCGTGGTCTCACCACCGAAGAAGCAAAATCGTTGCCAACACACACAATCGCGACCGCGAGTACAAATTAAAGATGAGCTTTTGTCGACAAGATCCGGTTCATGCGCGGGGAGTACATGATTTTTAAAAGAAAAATATGGAAGACTTGAAGAAACCCGCGTACTCCTTAGAACTGAAGGAAGCTGCTTGATGGAGTCTTTGCCTCAAGTCTGACGAGGCTAACAAACGGCGATCACTCATACCGCATGACAAGCTGGTTTCAATTAGCCTTTAGAGAGGCGTGAGTAAGTTTCTTTTGTGATACGGAATAACTTTCTTGCCACCGTGACCCTCGTTTCTTCTTTGTGCGATTTGGGACCTACAAAGCGAGATATTTACCATCTTCGGCGTGGTGAATTGAAAAGTAAAAGGAAAGGTCTCGAGAAAAGAAAAAGGGTCGATGTCCCAAAAAAAAGCGAAATAGCGATACTTGATTGTGGAGAGAAATCACGGGGCTTCAACGGACATGGATATACTAGAAAGGCTACTGCATGAAGGTCGTAGACAAAGAATTTACTCTAGAAGAAATGTCAAAAAGGCTGCCGCGGTAACTGCTTGGAACTTTAGTCTAAAGTGTATTCGAATACACATTCCCTTACAAGCCCGAAGCCAAAGTGTATTCAGGAATACACTTTTTTTGCTTCGGCGATATACACTTTTGCTTTCAGCGTGAGCGAAAGTGTATTCGATACTTCCCCTTTTCGGCGCCAAAAGTGTATTAGAATACAAACTTTAAACTTTTCGCGTCAACAAAAGTGTATTCCGAATACACTTTGGTTTCCTCTTCTTGGTGTTTTCGTTTTTGAAAGAAGTCTTATTTTGTTTCCTTGTTGTTGACTTCCAGCCAAAAAAACGTTATTACGTGCCAAGCGTGTTTAATGGCGGCATTTGAGCGTGGGCCGGTGGGACAGGTGCAAACTCTATCCCATTGCTACATCCGGCGGCGTATTATTCAACACGCTCCAAATTTTAATTTGGATACGTGTTTTTACTTGTTTTTAGAGTTTTCCCTTTGTGTTACTTTAACCATTATGAGCAAGAAGAAGAACAAGGACCTACCGGAAGGTTTTATGCATCCAGTACGAGCGACCCGGAAGAAGAGAACTCTAGCCGGACGAGCGTGTTGTAGATCTTTGGCCGGTCCGACTCTGAGAGGTTTTCTATGTTCGATCAAAATAATTTTTATTCTATCGTTCATAGGGACTGCACTAAGTTGCCAGGAAGTATAAAGCCACAAAAGATTTTACATTGGTTATAGCGGAGACACGCCATATGGTTTTAAGCGAAGGATAGCGCTTCTGACGATCGACCTTTTAAAAACTTCGAATTTAATGCTTTAGATCGATGGAATTAAGCAGGGTTACCATAGCAAAACTCGCGGCGTCTTGTTGTGTTCCATTCAAGCATGCGAGCCCGGCCTTGTGGAAGCTACTTTCAAGAACCACGCCGGTTCCCATATGCAAGCGGTTATGAAAACATGGTCCGGTGAGTCCTTAAATCAAAAAGTGCCGATTCATGTGTTCTTTCTTTCAAGTTTTTATTCATGGTTGCAATTGTAACCCGTCGGGGGTCTATTACGGAATATGTACTTTACTATTCTCGAATACGATCTTGCAGGTACAAAACTAATATTAACTACCATGGTGGAGGACCGAGGTCGTTGAGCAAGGTTGAGTATCTCCATGTAGCTTCTTTGGAGTTTCGACTGAAGGCGCACCATGGAGCACTTCAACACCGCATGACTTGCCGTAATTTTTCTAATGTCCTAGAGTTCCAAGAAGTATTACAAAGCTCCGGGACCCAAGTGCACAAGGCGAGAATTGTAAATCATTACTCCGGAAGCCACGGTTAATCAACCATATTCTCGGACATGTTCTCACGTCGAGGAGATTGGGTCCTTGATGCTTTCTCCGCTCCTCGTACAACAATAGCATGTGCACTTAAAAAGGGCCGTAATTGTGTTCTTTGTTGACATTGATAAAGAGGTTGTAGACTTCATCAAGATGAGGTTGTCCGCTCTACCAACTCTACCGGATGATGAAAATCAAGAGTTAGGAGCTAAATCATTATCGATTTTGCCAAGATGACATCCTCTCGAGATCTGACCTCCTTTTACAAGCTCTACGGAAGATGAAGCTACCTTTGCAGAGCTCAAAGAAGTAGCTCTAGCTACTATTCTGAAGAGATCATTGACACCGGCAAAAGATCAAAAAAAGATTGCCAAAAGGAGCAAACCGAAGAGAAAAAAAAAGGTGAGACGAAAGCAAACCACACACTGAGGACTTCGATTTAGACCACTGAGTTTTCGTTTGCTATATTATTTATTATTGGCTGCAAAATACTGCCATACTTACTGTACTGAAAGAAATTAATAAAAAAAAAGTTTTACTTTTAACGTATTTTGGATGTCTTCGACTTCTTAGTAATGTTTCTGGTGTATTAGTGTCTGCAATTCTGCCATTTTCAAGTGCTCTTTTCTACAAATCTTGAGATTATCATTTTTAAAGGGCCCCAAAATGCATGATATAATATTTTGTTCCACTTAAAATCCCAAGCTTCTTTTGAAAATGATCATTTTTTCAATCTTGGTGTTTTTTTTAAGGGAATCTTTGAAACGGGAGTGATGCAACACTCCCGTTTAATTTGCAATCCTGTTTTTGTCAAAATTGACAGATCTCATAAGCATAGAGGCAGCTCCTCCAACATTGGTATCAACAAAACTTACCAGTCTATGGCCTGTGACTTGCACAGTGGTCCTTCTATGGTGAACCAAACAAGCATGCCTTTGAATTAGCAGTAGCAAAGATCTTCCATGATCATACAAAGATGAAAGGATCCAAAGCGGTTTAATTCAATGTTGGGTCCAACTTTCTAGTTCCGGCTTCAACTGGAAGAAACAACGAAGAGATGAGTAAGGTGCAGAGTAATACGAAAGGCAGTGCTAGATTGATTGGGTGGTGCAGATCCTTTTGGAAGTAAATTGCCATACCTGATGGGATTGAAGCCCAGTGCTGCAACCAGTATAAGGTTTTAGCTTTTTTGCCAATTTGGCTGTTCCTTTTTTGTTTGGACTTTGTCCCTATGCGATTATTTTGATTGATGGGGCCAATCTATTTTCAAGATGGTCGGTTGACTGCATCAGAATTTCTAAACATACATACTGCAATAGTAGCTTCAAAATTTATAGTTACATATTTCTCATGCATGTACAAATTATTTTCGTCACTCACAGATCAGTTAACAAACAGAAAACAAGTTGCACTTGCATTCTAAACCCAGACCTTGACCTCCAACACCTTATTGGAAACACTACCAATGGAAGGGGGGTTGATGAGGTTGCACCAGATCTAGAGATGTATTGTGGCAGAGGTGATATTCCCCAGTGGGTTGATGGGAAGCACAACTACAACTGGTACCTTGGGAATGTTAAATTGAACACTAGCTGTTTTCAAGGGATGGGTTACATAATTGGCTTTGCACTAAGTCATTCTAGGGATGGGTTTTCAACGCCCATTGATAGGGACAAGAAAGACAAGAAAGGCTTTTTACACTAAGAAATGGCACTTTGGATGTGTGGGAACTAGGTTCTTTCAAGGGAAGACTTGCATGGTTGAAAATGCCTAAAAGGACATTTTTGTTGCCGTTACTGCTTTGGCATGATAAAAATGACGAGATTCCTTCTACACAAAGGCTTGGCATGCTATATTTAGTGGGCTCGTTGGACAGGTAACAAATCATAAAGAAGTCATAATATGTTGTTGTTGTCTAGTATTGAGTGATGAGGCGATGATAATGGCACAAGCCAACGTTCTTGGCATATATGATTTAGTCAATTTAGGAGTGTACAGAATAATGATGGTTGCCACATTTGGCCTTAGGTGGGCTGGAGAACTAATGTGCCTTATCCTGTGAGATGTCTTTTTTACATTCTCTTGATTGTTCTAGTAGGTGGTCTCGAATAATACATCCGTTATCAGAACAAAAGATTTGGTACCTAGTAATTAAAGAATGGCACATATGCACAATAATGACCTTTTTTCATGAAACTCATATCTTGGAACCTTGGGGTGAGTAAAAGGTGCTCTAAAGTGTGGTAGGGTATTAGCTACTATCCGATCCATGAAAGCAGACATTGTGCTCATATAATAGCATCGCCTGCTGGATCAATTGGCAAATGGATAGAAAACGACTACACTTCCTTTAGTTGTGCAGCCAGAGGAACCAAAGGGGGCACCAGTATACTTTGGAGAGGTCTTGTGAAAAATTCTCAATATGCAAGAAGGATTGGCTACTTGCAAGCAGTCATGCTTGAAGGTAGTGATTGTAAGTGGGGAATGATAACATTTATGCATCAAATAAGCATGCATAAAGAGCTATCATGTGGAAAGAAATTGAATCTTGGATTAGTCAATTGGTGAATGTTATTGATAATTGGGTCCTTGGGGGAGACTTGAACATGATCGATGTGTGGGATCGGAAGATTGGGTTGCATAGAAATTTGTCAGATGCAAGCATTCTACCTGGAACACTCTGCTAAATAATATTGGGTTTGCTCTTATTCTGCCCTCTAATGCTGCTTTTTCATGGTCGAATAATCAAAAGAGCTAGGACCCAGTATATTGCTTGTTAGACAAATTCTACATGGCTAATAAATCTTTTTGTTTTATGGACAAAATGCTATGTCAAAGGGGATCTGGCCTTCTCACACTCTGATCATAGTTCTTCAAAGTCTAATATTTGAAAATTCCTACAACTGGAAAGACTGGGAATGTTCCTTACATCCTGGTTGGAGAAAGAGGCATTTTGCAAACCCTTTACACAATTTGTGTCCTCTCTTCATAATGCAGGAAACTGCCTCAGTATGAAATCTTGGGTTAAAAAGCCCAATTTAATGAAAGACTAGACTAAAATGTGAGGTAGGAATGGAGCTCTGAAATTAAAAAGATAAAAGAACTCAGTTGAGATTGGTTAAGCAAGAGTTGTTGGCACACCCTCATAGTGTTGACATGCAGCAATTGGAGGAAGAATTTGATGGAAAAGCTAAGGCGACCAAAGAAGCAGAAGCCAGAGATGTAGCGGTTCGCCCCAAAACGAAATGGTATGCTGACGTGGACCATGAAAACTCAATTTCTTCAAAGCAAACTAGGTAACAATATTTCTTCAATTAGAGATGATAATTGGTGTGACATTCCCCGTAAGTACACGATGCCCGCCCATATACACTACGGGAAATCCCCCATCCAGCATCGACTGCTCCGCTCCTGGGATGGCCAGGGCGCGGGTTGGGAAACTCGGAGGTGTCTTGCGCACACGTCCCCTATGGGCTCCTATAACAGCAGAAGCATAAACATAAATATCAGCACTAGCAATAACAGTATAACCAGTTACCTCGAAGGGTAGCGCATCCATACAACCATAGATACATCAAAGATAACAACATACCATAAAACATGTGAGCTCCTATCTAGGCTCAGACTCGTAAGGGAAAGTAGACTGACAGCTATGCCTCAAGATAGAGCAGACCGAGATATAACAATGGTAGGCTGGCTATAAACAATGGCTAGGTTTGACCACTCCATCCGCCCCTCCTGTGCATACTTTGCATATGAGCTAAATCGGGCTCTGGCATGACTATAACCACCTGCTGGAGACGTAATCTCTGGTATCACCCATTGGGACTACTCTGGGTTGTATCTCTCTTGTTCGATGAGGTAGGAAGGGTTGCTCTCCCCTTCTTGAGGACTAATGGCTCCATGTGCGGCTAGAGGATCGTGACGACACACGTCCTTACCCCGACTGAACTCCCTGAAACAAGAGTCAGGCCGGCAACTGCAACTCTTGAGAGTCGGGGCGATACTATTGACCCAGGAAGTGTCGGACCCACACCCGGCCCAATTTTAAGTGGGCGACTATAGGCCCAGCCGCTATGGGTTTCTTGGGTGCCACGCCGATGGGGACCTCCCTCCACTTTGCCACTAACCTCGTTGTATGATGCTTAGTCACTCCATATCCCCTGTAGCCGGGTGGGCTCTTATGCACAGGCCGCATATAATAGGAACTAAGTGGTCTAAACTGGGAGCATCATCTAAATAATAGTCGCTAGGTCTCTACCCCCCCCCCCCCAATATAAAAGGAGCAAACATGATCAACCATCATCATATATCCTGTAACATGATAAACAATGAAAATAACATCTAATCCTAATCACATGCATCTAACTTACAGTTAGGGTCCATTGATTAGGGTTCAAGATCCAGATTGAGGGTTCTAGAATGGAAGAGCTACGAAATGCTAACTCATTGGGAATTCTAACTTCCAGATGATCTACAAAGGACTCTACTCCTGTGGAACTCCCTCCGACGCCCAGTGTCCCCATGGTCTTCGGGGATTTTTTTTTTGGAGGGTTTATTTGAAGAGGACATAGAGGGTTTTTACAAGAATCAATTTAAATATTACTATGCGGTAGAATGAATTATTGCCCAATTTACTCTTATCATTTAGCTTGAATGCATCTTCGTGATTAATACAAATCATGACGATAAATAACAAAAAACAAGTGGAAATATAGTCGTAAAACATGTTGAGGCCTGAGCTACATCTATGCAAAGCTTACTTCTTCTATTTATACGTTTTTCAAAGCATTCCATGGAGTGGGAGGAGCCATTAGCAAGAGGATTTCTACAGTCTCTTTGAGGGCAATGAGTTGCGAGGATTGATCCCTCTACTAAAATAGTTCAATTTCTTCAGGTCCTGTGTCATATGGACCAATATGCTGGTCAAGTAGGCGTGAATATATATTTTCAATGGCCAATACAAATATATTGCACTTATATGTGATCTTTCTCCCATTGGCTTTCTGCCATCCAGTGAAACATAATGCAATGGTGGACTTATTACAAACTTAGTTAATCTCAACATCGCATCTTCGACCATTGGATTTAATTCTTCCTTGGCATCTTACTTTTATTACATGGTCTTACATGGTTCAGTTCTTGTAATAGCTTGGTCTTCTGGAGGCACCTCATATTCCTGTACAACATAGGCGGCATCATCAAAGAGAATAACGTATTCCGCTGATGTACCAAGCCTAACTCTACACAATTGGTGAGCCCCCTTGTCTAGATGAAATCCTTCCCCAATATTAATGTTGTTGTCCCTAGTCCATTTTAAAATTGTTTGATGGTTTCCTCATAACTGACATGTATCAGCCAAATTCTAGTATGCAATGTTAACTACACAATGGAGTGCTATTCCTTCGTATTAAAGTACAAACCATGGTTCTTTGAGCGCTTTGCAATTTGCACTTTTTATGATGCTTCTGTAAACATGCATTATAACAATGTCATCTTGTTTAGATAGCCAATCGACATGCATAGATTGAGATAGATTGGTGTTTAGTATTTGAGTTGCACTTGCTACATTGTCTCCATCTTTTATAATTTATTCCATCTGCTCAGTCTTTGATGCTACCATGCAATCCAAAGCCTAAGAACTTTTTCAAACCACCAATTTATAACATTTTGAAAAGCTACTCATCATAGCTCATAATGAACACCATATATTAGGGGCATTACGTTGCATGTTGGATGCAAGGCAATATTGTTCACTTGGTTGTTGGATGTAAGATAGTATTGTTCACTGTGGTACTTTTTATAGGCAATACAACTTTTTAATAGGGAGGTCATTTAGCGTATCATAATTAAAGATGGGCGTTGACCTTGGTGCCCATTCAAGGAAAAAAACAATTTTTTTAGTGTAAGCTAAAGGAACTTCATATATAAAATATTCACAAAATTTGTAACTTGATATAATAATAATGATATAAGAAAAAGCCTAACTAAAATGTAAAGGACGTTTTTTTGCAACTTGATATAACGATGGATGCATGCAAGAGAAAGCTTTATATCTGAAAAAAAGGAGGCCTTTTTTTTGTGTTCAATCGCATCTTTTTTTTTTGATAGCTTGGGCTCAACGGAAATTTGTTTGCAAACAAAATTTGGCCCACTATGCTCTGAAAGAGGTGGCAAGATATTTTAAAAGCTCTATTCTAGGTCTAGTGCGCGCGCACATGCTCTGAAACAGAAAAAAGGTATTTTGAAAGTTAACCAGTGCCTATGCCGGCACACATAGTTCAAAAACAGTAGCAAGATACGTTAAAACTCCGATCCTGTGCCTAGTGCGCCAAGACATGCTCCGAAACAGTACAAAATATTTTTGGATTTTGTCGGTTAATGTGGTTCTTGTTACTCCATACCTAGTGCACTAGCTAAATGCAGATTAGAAGCTTACGCAAGAATTTTCGTATTCATTCTATTTAGTTCTTGGTTGAATATTGCCATATTGTTGCATCGTGTTTTCGGAAGTACTAATGCTTCTTGCATCTTGACACTTTGATTGGTTTCTTTCATGTTTTATTTTTTTGCATTATAAGAAGCTCCATTGCAGATGTATTGTGCCCACACCCTTGCTCTGGACAAATTCTAATGTTAGTATTATTCCTATCATTGAAGAGTCAACTCTAAACACATGAACCAACAAAAAATAAGAACATTTCATTTATAAATCAGTTATATACAGAAAACCCTCTAAACTCACATAAAAAAAACCCTCCAAAAATTTGCACTCTGGTCTTCAAGGGTTCCAAAGTGGACCCCACTCCTTCTGGTGCGCACATACTCTAGGGACTGTTGTGCTATGCTATGCCATATCAAATGGTTCTCGAAACAGAGTTTTGAGCGCGAACAAGAGTCCAAGACTGTTGGAGCCAGAAAGATGGCCTAGGGTTAGGATTTAGACATTTAGAGGTTAGGGTTGTCATGTCATGCCACGTGGCTCCGATTGGGTGCATCCATGTGGCGGGTGCCCAATAAGATGGGGCCATGTGGAAAATAGTCTGATATGATTGAAGAAAATTGCTGTGATGTGAGACCTCAGATCACAATCAACACTGAATTAAAGAATGAACAAAAGAAAACAAGATTCTATTATTCAATGAAAACAACTGGCGTAAAGCCCGGACAACTGATAGGAGCACTTTTTCAAACCACCCAATCGGGCTCAAGCACAAGAATTCGTTATCTTGTCTTCAACAAGGATTCAATGACCTCTCGCAAAAAATTGGGAACTCTCGTGATGGCAAAGCATATGGCAAGGCTTCTAGAAATTTAGGCAGGGATGCAAGTTCGAAATGAGCCGGATTGACAGCTTTTAAGGGCAAAACAATTTGGGCTATCTTTGGGATCGGATGCCTCCGATGCGAGTGGTTATGCGTTCATTTATCTGTGTATTGAAGAATGGCCTTTTTGTGTTCTTCCCCTTTTGCGAGAAATAGTTTTGAAAAGCTGACTAAGAATAGGTGAGATAGATCTGCTAGGTTCAAGTAAATCCTTTTTCCTTGATCGATCATCTTTTCGATAATTCGGAATCACGCATCCTTCGGTGGATTAAAGGCAGTTCAAATCAATTAAAGGGACATTTTGGGCTGCACCAGAATCAGAATTCGTCCTCGTTATTAGCCATGCTCATTGCAATTTTAAAACAAGTGCTCTTTGGACAATTTATTATTGCTTTTCCATATGTCGTTACCCTGGCCATTGAATCCTTGTTGCTTGAACCACTCGCCCAAGCCGCTCCGTATCAGGTCCTTCCCTTCTTTCAGTCGATCGACCTCGATCGCTCTATAAACCTGAAAGAAATTCCATCAAAACCCTTTTGATTATCATGAAAAAGGTGTACTGGTTCTTCCCTTCTTAGGATCCATCTCCTTTCCATGAGAATGTTCTTTTTCTGATCCTTCAAGGCATGGTCCGCGACTTTGAAGAAAAATCTCCATCTTTGATCCATCAAAAGGCCCCGCTTGAACAATCATGGCATTCCCAAAGACTTTTCGATGTTCGGTAGGTTCCCCCCCCTTCCCCCGGACAGAAAGTAAATCCCTTTGTAACAAGAAAGATACTTTCCTTCCATTAGGAAGCAATAAAAATTTTCATTCTATTCAAATAAAAAATTACACATATTCAGATAGTTATGCATAACCTACTGAAACTCAAACCAAACAAAGATAAATGACTGATAGTTAGTTGGCTTCTCTCAACCTCCCTGACTGCAGGTTTGTCAGCTTTCCCATGAGAGCTGTCGGATGTTTCTGCAATAGTATGCATTAACACTTTTCCTTTATCTTCCTTGTTCTTGGGATGGGAACTTCAATTTTTGTTTGGGGCTTGTCTGCAGGTGTCTGCTTCTTTGAGCAAAACACCGCATATGTAGCAACCTCTTTCCGGTGCACGTGTCCGCTCCTGAGTTGTGCGTTGTTCCGTGTTCCTGTTCCTGGTGTTTGTGTCTCTACGTTTGTCGTTTTGAATCTAACCCCCTTTTCCCCGTTATTATTCCCTTTATCAGTGTCATGCTTGCCATTATTTTCCCTGGGGTACCCTTCCCATATATCATACTTTGCTCCCTTAGGATTAAACTTCCTTTCTGTAGCTTCGGGTTTCTGTACCGCTTCGTCCAATGTTTGGGGTTCAATGAGCCTAAGTTCTTCATCGCTTAACCCAGACATAAATTTCCTTGTTAACTCCTTATCACTGAGACCTTCCATTTGGACCGACAGATGATTAAATTTACTTGTATACTGATAGACAGATTCTCGTTTCCCTTGTGTGAATATATCCCATTCTCTTCGCAGATCTACATAGTAACTTGCAGGTAAGTTATGGCTTTCAAAGGCTCTTTTGAATTCCTGCCATATCTTAATTATCGGGGCCATTCTCTTCCTTCCCTGCCACCAGATTCGAGCTACGTCGGTAAGATATTTGTCCATTGCTTGAAGTTTCTGCAACTCAGTAGTTCGGACTCTTTCAAAAAAAACTTTCCCATGCAGCTAAGAATCCCATAACTGTAGGGGGACTCCTATTTTCCCCTGAGAAAGTCGGCATTCCCTCCACTTTCTGCAACCATTTAATCCTGAAAGCATTAGCGGGATTAGGAGAATTTATAGGCGGAGGTGGATTAACGGGTGGAGGTTGGTTTGGAAGTGGAGGCTAATTGCTAGGTAAGAATCCGTAAAGCAAAGCTATTTGCTCCAACTTTGTTTGATAATCTTGCTCAGATGTAGGCGGTGGTAGAGCGATTTGATTAGCAATTTGCTTGGCTATAAAATCCGCAGTTCTTAACGCCTGCTGGTACTGTTGATCAGAGATATTAAAGCGGTTGGCCATTGCACGGGATATAGAATCTAGGCTCTGATACCACTTTGATATGATTGAAGAAAATTGCTGTAATATGAGACCTCAGATCACAATCAACACTGAATTGAAGAATGAACAAAAGAAAACAAGATTCTATTATTCAATGAAAACAACTGGCGTAAAGCCCGGACAACTGATAGGAGCACTTTTTCAAACCACCCAACCAGGCTCAAGCACAAGAATTCATTATCTTGTCTTCAACAAGGATTCAATGACCTCTGATGCAACAAATCTGCCTGGGAACTTGCACTGGCAGTGGCTATGGCAAGGCTTCTGGAAATTTAGGCAGGGATGCAAGTTCTGAGCTGAGTTGGGTTGACAGTTATAGGCAAAAGCAACGGACTGGGCTATGCTGGGATCGGATGCCTCTGATGGAGGGTTATGCGTTCATTTATACAGATTGAAGAGTGGCCTTTTCCTGTGTTCTTCCCCTTTTTGCCAGAAATAGTTTATGAAAAGGCAGCTAAGAATAGGTGAGATAGATTCGGCTAGGTTCAAGCAGAAATCAGCCTTTTTCCTTGATCAGATCATCCCTTTTCCAGTAATTTCGGGAATGCAGCATCCATCTGGTGGGATTCGAGCAGTTCTAAATCAATTCCGGGATGTTTTGGACTGCAATTCGTAACTGTAAATTCGTCCTCCATTATCAGCCATGCTCATTGCAATTTTATAACAAGTGACAATTTATTATTGATTTCCCATATGTCGTTACCCTGGCCATTGAATCCTTGTTGCTTGAACCACTCCCCCGAGCCGTTCCGTATCATAGTCCATCCCTAAGGTTTGCTAAGTTATGTGAATAACTTAGCCATGCTCCCTTCCACACTTATATGAGATACAAGGCTACTAAGGTAGGCTTGTATAGCGACGGGGCCTAGAAATATATGTATTTATATCATATATTTTAGGGGAATATCACATTCTCCAGCCTCTCCTTCCCCCCCCCCCGGCGGGGCCCTCCTTAGGATAATGTTGTCCTTAGCATTACGGTAACGTGACGAACCTGCATCAACCTTGCAAAAATGCACAACAAGAATATAACAACTTGACTTTATTGAAAGGATCAACTTCCACTTAATTACTTCTAACATTAATTGTAAGGTTACATTTATATATTTAGACAAAATTATATAGCCTTAATAACTATTATTATAAGAGTTAGCACCTCATGTTGTCACAACAAGTTTAGGAGTTCATAGTTAAGTCTAAAAATCTATGACCGCTATCTTCTCGTAACGTGCTCCCTCCTCCATGCTCCCCTTCATTGGTCTACACAAGTAGCACATTACGTTAGTTTAATTATTAAGTTTGTGGTTTTAAAGGATCACCCCCCTGATTACCTCCTTGAGCTGAAATACTAGCCCAAGGTTACCCCTACTACCTTGCACTCGATCATAGCCCATATGATTTGAGCTTAAGGACCGTTTAAGACGATCTTATCATTGCCCATGATTGGGTGCTACCTTGTACAAGATCCCCTTGATCATGTGCACCCACAGTGCCTCATGCCCCTCGTGTGACAATGACATCTAGGGGTTTAAGCTAGGGAACATTTCAGACGATCCCATCATCGCGTATTATCATGGTTATCTCATCATGACCCCCTTATGGTCATGTGCACATGCCGTGCATCGTGGCATAGAGAACATCCTAACGATGATCCCATCATTGATGCACACCCCCAGTGCATTAGGGTCTAATCTAGGGAACATCTGTGATGATCTCATCATCGCCCACGATGACGCACTCCTCTCACATGATCCTCTTGTTCATGCGCACTCTTGGTGCGTACTGACCTAGAGAACGTCCAAGGGAGATCTCATCATCGCCCACACTCCAAGACTTCTACGTATGCATCCCAACTAGCCTAGAATGCATATCCCCTGCACTTAAGACTAAGGCATACACAGCTTAAGCTAAGAGCACCTGATGGGTTGGCGTCGACCAATTCGGAGATGATCTGGCTGTCAAAATGCTCCATGAAATGTGGGTATTGCTTCTCTAGATCTTGCTTCAATACCCATGTCATATCTTCCACTAGCAAGTGCTTCCACTTGATCAAATATTGAAGGAAATGACACCTTCTTGTTTTCTTGAACGCTTTGTCAAAAATTGATTGGGGAACTATTTCAATTTCTTCCTCCATCAGTTGGAGTCTCCAATACCTCTTCTGGGTTTGGGGTGTGCCTTTTGAGTAGGCTCATGTGGAAGACTTTATGAACCTTTAGATGGGCAGGCAAGTCGAGCCTACAGGCTTGGCTCCCTACTCGCTCCACAATCTTGAAAGATCTCGCCCAACTTGGAGCAAGTTTCTTGTAGTTGCCGATGCGGAGCTTCGCTTGCTTCACCTTTGCCTTGAGCCATCTATCTTGAATTCGCTTACCGTTCTATGCTTGTCTGTCAAGCTTTTCTGATGGCTCCTTGCTGCTAGCGAATATCCTCGGACCTCTTCCACTTGTTGCTGCATATCTGCCAACAACTATTGAGACAGTTCTACCTTTGACATGGGATTATGCCAAGTATCTGGTGTATGACATTGATAGCCATAATTGATCATAAATGGGACATCTGGGATGATTCTTGCTTGGTGCTATTATATGCGAACTCAACCAAGTAAATATAATCCCCCCACTTAGATTGCTTGTTCAAGATGTAGTGTCTCAACATGTCCTCCAATATTCTGTTTGTCCTTTATGTCTGACCATAAGTTTGAGGATGATACGATGTGCTCATAAAAAGCTTGGTGTCGATCGTGTTAAAAAAGGCCTTCCAAAAAGCACTCACAAACTTTGGGTCTCAATCTTGACGATCCCTCTTGGCATCCCATGCAATCTGAACGTTTCCTTGGCAAAAAAACAAGGCTCCGTCTAGAGCCATGTCCGTGTGTTAATTGTGAGTTCTTGACATACACCATGAAGCAGCAGTCTAAGACTGCCGGATGCTACAAAGCTGCCATGCTCATGACCATAAAATAAGAACAAGGAAAACAACTATGTACAAAGACTGAAGGAAACGCGCGCCAAATGAGGCTCTCCAAACCTAGGATAAAACCTGAATACATTTGAGCAAGCTCTGGTCTAATATAGTGTAGATCGCAAATCTGAGCCCTACATCTAGCTAAATCTAAACCCTACACTTATGCTAACCTAAATATGCCAAGTGTAGTCTACCACCACTGACGCCTAGCATGTGCACAATGTTAACCACTAGGTGGTTAACACTGCCTCCCCCTAAAAGTTTTTAGCACAAAAACATGTACAGACTTTTATAAGACAAGTCCAACTATTACAACAAGGTGCAAAAAAAATTTAGGGGTGTAAATGATGGTAATGATTGGGTGGTGTCGCAGAGAAAAATCTTCATGAATGCATTGATGACGAATAGGATCCGATGGAATGTTGATGGAAAACATGGATCATAGGCACTTGGGCAAAGAAAAAACATAAAAACCATCCCCTTATATTATGGGTAAGTCAATTTTAATGAACAAGGCCCAAAATTCCACTTGAAAATATTTAGATAAGCATCAAATCAGGTCCCCCATTATCAGCCATATGAAGCATGCAATGTGACCCTAGCATGAGCAAGCATAAGGAGTATAAGCATGTCTTTAGAGACAAGGATGAGGTCATGGCGTGGGTTATAAGAACAAGTATGAAAATGCTTGTTTGCTTTGAAATTTGTTAACTGTGCTTGCTTACAAATGATGCAGACCAAAGAGCTTAATAAATCCGACCCGAGTCTTCGAAGATTTCTTCACATATGTGCTTGCCTGAAGACTTCTCTACACCTGTATGTAGCTACTGGCCTCAAATCTGTCTGACAGATAGAGCTTGAATCAATGTGCAAGTTCCTAAATTTGTCTGGTTCAGTGGGTTGTTTGGTGCAGGTAAAAATATTGCTTGCAGGACTGGAAACTAGATGGGCGGGATGTGCCCCAGAAAATCTTCTTGTGTATTGGCAGGAACCATGGAGAGGTATACAGATAAAGTTGTAAATCAATAGGCTGTAGCCATGTAGGCTCGGCTTCTCACTTGGTTTATTTGCAGGTACCTGCCTGATAACAATGGAAGGAGATAGAAGAAGTAGCCTTAAAAATAAGCAGCAGGTAATTTGAACTTATGGGTACAAAAGCAGCAGGTAATGTGATACAAAATATTTTTTTTTGAACTGGGTATAGAAAGTGCACAAATTTTTTGATAAACAGAGATAGAATAAAACATAACAAGAAGGATCATGATATTTTTAATAATTTTGGAGTAGATAGAAGATAAGAAAAACAAACACTTTATTTTCCTGATATTTTTGCAGAGAGGAGTGCCGTCACCACTCCAAAATTCCTTGACTGTAAAATTGTGCTTGCTGCACCATGAAAAACAGAGTTTTGAAAACTTTTGTCATAACAAGACTAATTGCTAAGGCTGGGTTCACATGCTACCATCGCCGGAGAGGGGCCCTGTTTTGCCCTGTGCTTTTTGGCGATGGCAGATGATGGTGCGTGTAAAAGGGCTTGCCTTTTTACGTGATGGTGAGGGTTGCCATCGTGCATGTGAACCGGCTCTAAGGCCTCCAGACGAATTGTATCAACATCTGGTTGGGCGAATGAATTGATTGACAAAGGGGCCTCCAGTCGGACCGTTTCAACAACTAGTTGGGCCAAATAAGGGAGTTTGAAGGGTTGATATTCAAGAACTGATGATGGTAAGAGCAGGAAGGACAACAACAAAACAACAAGGCTCAAAAAAGTGATCACGAGCAAACCCGACATAACGGCGCCACTGTTCATTGTGAGTCCTTGGCATACACCATGCAGCTGCAGTCTATGACTACTAAATGCTACAAAGCTGCCATGCTCATGACCACAAAATAAGAACAATGGAAACAAATATGTACAAAGACTGAAGGAAACGCGTGCCAAATGAGGCTCTCCAAATAAGCAAGAATTAATTAATTAGAGAAATTTCGTTTTCTCGATCGAAAACGAAATAAGTTGTAGTATTCATCAAAAATATAAGTATTTGTCCTAATTTAGCTAGATGCAGTGTTTGAGAAGGCTAAATCTGAACAATAAAATGTTTAACGCGAGATTCCATATTATGCCGGCAAATATGCGATGCGGGACTAGCAATTCAACCTCTAAAATATGAACTGAATTGCTCGAACAGATCGCCATAGCGATTTATCAAAGAACAAAACATATTAAATTGACATAAAATTGTGGTAAAACAATAGAGATACGTTACTAGAGAAAATTGGAAAATATATTACATTCCCATCGTTTACGTTAGCAATAAATTACATGTATCTATTAGGCCATGGTGAAATTAGATATCATATTTATGAAAAGAGGTGAGGACAATCGCCACGGCGATTTCACTTAGTCTCTTGGACAGAATCTAGAACAATACCAAGCTGCTTCGATATTCTTGTTTTATGCGCCTGGCCTGCAGCTATAGTCTGCGACAGTTCCATTTCTGTATAGCCAGTAATAGTAGGCATGTTTATTTCCATTGCCTCAGCCAATTTCCTGACGTGTTCAGAGCCCGATGACATTTCGGTCTCCATGCTGTCTGTATCTCCTAATAATTCACGTTGTGTAGCAGTTGGCTAAATTCAGGACTGCCATTCTTCTATAAACGTTTCGTGTTACCGTCCTTTGTCTCATCCTCAATCTGTGCTTGATCAGATCCTATATATTCAAACGTCAAGCAAGTGCGCTTCTTGGCTGATTTTCCTATGAGGAAGGGCATTGCTGCATCAAGCTGCTGGTTTAATAATTCTAACTTCTCGAACTTTGGATCAAGCTCTTCACATTTCTTTTCAGTTCTTTCTATGAGGGCCCTAGCTTCTGCCAGTCTCTCTTCATGGCCTTTGGCATCTAATTTGTTCAATATGTCATCCAAATTAGTCAAATCCGTATGCTGAGTAATATTCACATCGGGTTGATCCGTATTTACTTGTTCATCCTGTACATTTTTTTTCTTCTTCCACGTGCTCGGCCTGGCCATCTTCTCCAATGTCTCAAAAAATGACTCCAAGAAATGGCATACCTTAGCATCATCTTCGAACGACACACTCCGTTTTCCTAGATCAAAGCCACCCTAGAGGTTGTACCTGCTGAGAAAAAATCAAGAACTGTCCCGTCAATGGGAACTAGTTCATTATCTATGTGATAAATATAAGATGTCTTGGCTTGACTTTTCAAAACAAAGTCACCGTCCATGTTCGCCCAAGAAAACTTAGGTTTGCCTATGAAATACATCATGTATTTTTTCTTCAATTTTTCATCCTGCTCTTCGTTGCCTGTAATTTCGTGTTTCGGAATGGGAGTGCTTTTCGGGGGTTGTTCACCTGTGTCAATCTGAGTTTCAAACTAGGCTGCAAGGGAATGATGCGAGCTTCACTTCTGTAATGGTCACATGCGTGATGTAGTACTGGAACTCCTTGATCATTTTCTTGCTTACCCAGCCCTGCTCTTCATAAGCACCAATGGATATATGTGAACTACCTTATATAAGCAATTAGATAGTTGACCTGGTCTCAAAAATATGACAATGTGATAGACCTTGGCAGTAGTCATGCTAGCAATCCTGTTGAAGAGGTCTAGATATTTCTTTACATCCCATATTGTGGTGTACCTCCTCATGTCAATGAACACCATTGCCGCATTTTGAGGTTCTGGTGTTTTTACAAGTATTCCGTGCTTGGACACCCTGTAGACGATATTTCTTTTTTCTTTCAGCTTGTTTGGTTCTTCTGGCTTAAGAATAGACATGATTGATTCAAGAAAGACACCTAGAAGATTCCCTTGCACATGATCCTTGTTGTAGTTAGCTTTGATATACTCAAAATCAAACGCTGCAATGTCAAGAAGGCGTTGCTCTGTAAACTCTAGAAACTTGCTTGCAAGCTCTTCAAAACTGGCATAACAATCATCCATAATGCTATTAGCATAGGACAATGTTTCTCGGTGCATAAGAGTGAGTGTCCTGATGTCGATTGCCCTTTGCTTACAGTCATAACGACCGGCATATCTTGACTGCACTTTCAAGCATGTCTTTCCTTCTAAAATTTCATCCATAAGATGGGAAACTTCGTCATTCGAAATACCACGTAAGTAGTGCAAACAGGTTTTGCTGAAGAAATCTTTGGTGGGCCTATCAGGCAATTCACCATAATCATCCACGGGTTTCCTGCCCGTCTACTTAGAAACAACCTGCATAAACTTGGACCAAGGCTCTTCTTGCATGAATATGAATTGCTTTTCATCTTTTAGCCCCTTCACCTTCAATGTTGTGTTGCCACCTCAACAAAAATCCTGCAAAATAAATAGGTCATAAGGATCGCGGTGGAGATCTTGCCAAGTAAAAAGATAAGTACTTACCTTCCATGCAGATATCACAGCTGTTCCTGTTGGTCCTTGTGGTGGATGTCCATAAGCTTTGTGTTGATTGCGAAGTTGCTAGAGCTTTTCCACGATGAGTTCCTTATAGATTGTATTAGCAACTATATTATTATATTGCATAGACATATTATTTGTCAGTCAGATTTCCCATTCAACACGCAAGTTCTTCTCTTTGCATATGCCTTTGCAAATTCTAATCGTTGCTGAACATCACCGATGGGAAATATACTGTGGTTGCCGGAAATAACATAAAATTTCTTTCCAGTCAGTCAGTCCTCTGGCACTGACCACGTGACCTTCTTCCTGTTCCACATGTCAACGAATCAGCTAAATGCAACATATCACAAATGACATCGTAAAACAAACATCGTTTACCTCGTAATTGGATCGAATGGCACTACATCTGCAGGCGTCAGCACTTCCGTAGGGCAAGATTTAAAACTCCTCAGTAATGTCTCGACATGGTCATTGGACTGAGTTCTGTGAGTCATATTGGCCAGTGCAGATTCACAATAAAAAAATACTGACTTTAATGAACCAGTTGACCCTCATAGAATAAAACCTCTTGAACTCTTTCAATTTTTGAGTGGTTTGATCTGCCAACTTCTTTTCCTCCTCAGGATTAAATTTTAGTTCAGGAGGCAGGTGTACTGCACGAGGGTAGGTGAGAGCAGATGATGACGCTGTGGGAATATCAGAAGATGTAGGTGTGGTGGAAGTGGACTTTTTTTAGATAGGTCTGTATTTAACTTTCTCAAGTTAATCTTAAATTTTTTAATCTTTGGAGCAAGGGTGTCTTTGGGCTTATCCGTGACTGCTTGAGGTGGAGGGATAATCAGTCTTGGTTCAGTGGGATTCTCTACTACAGAGCACAGAGGACTACCACTTTGAGTTCCTTGGCATGAGATGGCTCACCGAGAGTGGTCAAGGGAACCACTTGCCTTTTCTTAGCCACTGCTCTTAGCCAATTAGTATCTATGACTTGAGGCATCTTATTATCCTTCTTGGCCTTAATTGCACAAGAAGGTGGTTCCTTATCATTTGCCAAGCCATTCCTACATTTGCTGAAGCCAACCAGCAGATCACGATTCCCTTTGATGCCAGCGAGAGAAAGGGAGTCGTATGATGGAAGGCTCCTTCCGTAACCCTTCGCGCTCATAGGAACATTCTTCACACTAGATGGTTTATTCAGCTCGCTCGCAATCATTATAGAAGGATCATAATTCTGCCATCTCAGCACATACTCCACAAACTGCAGTTGTTGAGTATCTTCCACGCTGCATATGAGGGCATTCTCAACATTATTTTTGCATCCTGGCCAGCACTGAACAGCATTGGCCATGACTTTCTAGCACCCCCACGACAAAATGCTCAACTTAAAAAGCTACCCAAGAGGCTATGCTTGCAGTTAGACAACTGCTCAGGCCAGAACAAGAACAGATATCTCTTCTCTTATCTTTCCTGTATTGTTTGGTTGGATGTCATCGAACAAATACAGCTAGGTTTTATGATGGTTGGACATACCCATGATGATATTGATGCACTCTTTGGTAACTACTCCACTTTAATGCGCAAGTCGGATGCACTTACTATTCCAGAGCTAATGCAACTCTTTCGAGAATGTAGCAGAACCAACACCATACCTTGTTATAGAGGTTCCTGAGTGGAACTCTTTCATGAAAGGATACATTCCTGATAAGAAGGATCGCTTGATTGATCATTTGGAGCCCTTATTGTTCAAGTTCTGCATGAAGGATATGTGGCCGCTAATGTATTACAAGATGAGACCAGGCCATAGAGAATGGTTGCCAGATAAGGGTATTTGGATATGGAAAGCCAATGACAATGGTGTGCCCATGATACCGATTGGCTCTCCAAAGTCTGTGAAGCCGTATGCAAGCCTAAATGACATTGATGCTTTGAGGTCATCTATTTCAAAGTACATGATGCATTGGGCTAATATCTCTAGGGCTGGAGTGAACTCATGGTCCAATTCTTACATGAGTGAAGTTATTGACTACTGGTCTGATCTAATGCGTGTCCTAGGGGATGTTCCCTCTGACAATACTGAAATATAGAGCTTCTGGCCTCAAACGAGGCAAGAACCATTAATCGAGGCAGATCCAATTGTGGTTGATGAATATAATGCTCCCCCATCTTACGTGGGACCTACAAAGGATAAACCTAAAAATGCAGCTGAAATATTCGACCCATACTAGGATGTCCAGAAAGGCATGTTCTTGGTTGTCAGGCCGGGAGATCCGTGTCCTGCATGGGTAGCATATGCAGAAGAGGACCCTGTACAAGACCCGGCTCTTCCACATTATGAAGAGGTTCTTGTGTCTTGGTGGGAGCCAGTTGCAAGGAAAGGTACTACATATGCTCAGCAATGTCGAGATTGCTGGCATAAAAAGTGGAGACCGAATCCTAATGACAGACCACGCTATCAGCCTCTCAAAACCATAGACTATGGTTGGTCAGTTGAGCCCACGCCATTGTTCACAATAATCCCTGCAAATGTAGGTGTACAGCTGCAGGAACTATTGGCTAAAGAGGCAACTGAAGGCGACGAGAATAACTAAACAAGTTACTCAGGTTCGATACATTAGATGATATTCATTATGCTTATACATCCTTACATATTTAATAAGTGCTTACATCATTATATCCTTAATAGGTGCACACATCATCACTGATTCACTCATCATCCTGCTGAGGTGATCCCATTCAGCTCGTAGATTTCAGTCATCATCCTGTTGAGGTGATCCCATTTAGCTCGTAGATATTGCGCTCAGGAATCAAATAAGGTGGATCACAACATGAGTTAGCCCGAGGCAATGGATCTCAACACCATTAGCTTTGGATTGCAGGTAGGGATCAAGATAAATACCCCTTATTACGCAACCAACAAGATCATTGTAGTTCATGGAGCACTTGATAGTCTCGATGTGCTCCGGACGAGTAGGTGAATAGGCCATGGCAGATGAATGACCTCTACCACCGAATGGAGCTGCTCTTATAGTCATGTAAAATTATTGGTGTACATTGTAGCACCATTATTGAGCATGTACAAGTATCATGTACACGTACAAGTATAATGCATAATTTGTATGGATATATGTATCATGCATAATCATGTATCTTGGACTTAAGAAGTAGGTGAAAGTATTTGTGCTTGAGCAAATTAGCTGTGCTTGAAATTTTCAAAATTGTGTTATTCTCTCTATTTAATTAAATCCTGCTTAAACTTGAGATAAAATCTTGATATATCTGAAGAGGCTCTGGTCTAATATAGTGTAGACCGCTAATCTGAGCCCTACATCTAGCTAAATCTAAACCCTACACTTATGCTAACCTAACAATGCCAAGTGTAATCTGCCACCACTGACACCTAGCGTGTGCACAATGTTAACTACTAGGTGGTTAACACTGTGGTCTTGCAAGGCAAGAAATGTGCCATGTTAGACAATTTGTCGATCATCATCATCAAGGCATTGTGGCCCCTAGATGTTCGAGGAAGACCCGTGATGAAGTCCATACTCACCATCTCCCACTTGGCATCTAGCACTGCCAATGGTTCAAGATCCCTTGGGATTCAAAGTTGCTCTGCCTTTGTCTGCTGTCATAGTTGACATTCCCGAATATACTTGGTGATGTCCTTCTTCATACCCGGCCAAAAGTAGCTACCTCTTATCTTGAAGTATGTCTTTATAAACCTTGTGTGGCCGACTATAGGGCTATTGTGAGTATCGTGAAGGATCAATGATACTTTTGAGACATAAAGCTTGTCCTTATAGTATAAAAGGTTATCTTCCTTCTTAAATTTCTTGTAGGCCTCCCTTTCCTTTTCTGTCCTTGCTTCCTTGCAAAGACTAGCCCAAATTTCTCGAAATTCTTCATCGGAGGGGATAACATTTGCCAAACTCTTTGTAGAGGGTCGAAACTTTGTTGCAAACTCTATATCTTTATAAACCCTGTGTGGCCGAATATAGGGCTATTGTGAGTATCGTGAAGGACGATGATACTTTTGAGACACAAAGCTTGTCCTTATAGTATAAAAGGTTGTCTTCCTTATTAATTTTCTTGTAGGCCACCCTTTCCTTTTCTATCCTTGCTTCCCTGCAAAGACTAGCCCAAATTTCTCGAAATTCTTCATTGGAGGGGATAACATCTTCAATCTTCTTGCCAAACTCGTTGCAGAGGGTCGAAACAGTGTTGCAAACTCTAGTCGCCAAGGGTCGACGAGATAATACGTTCGCAGCTACATTCAACTTTTCTGGCTTGTATAATATCTCAAACTCATATTCTTCCTGGAACTCCATCCAATGTCTCTGTCTTAGATTGAGAAGTGGTTGCGTAAAGATATATTGGAGGCTTTGGTGATCAATATCTAACTGAAATTTTCTTCCCAGCAAATAATGACTCCATATGCATAGAGCCCTGACAACAGCTAGGAGCTCCTGATCGTGTGTTGATACGTGCTGCTCTGCATCGTTCATCTTCTTGGAGTCGTATGCCACCACTCTGCCCTCTTGTATAAGTACCCCCTGTGGCTATCTTGCTTGCATCAGTTGCCACAAGCTTATCTTTATCCGGGTCTGGTCAGCACCGGGCCTGTTGTCAAGGCTTCCTTGAGCTTGTCGAAGGAAGCTTGGACATTCTTGACGCAATGATCTATCCAATCCTTCACCTTGTGATGCTTGGTGAGATCTGATAGGGGAGCTGCTCACTTGACAAATTCACAAACTTCCTATAATACCCAGCGAGGTCGAAGAAGCTTCTTACTTCGTCTACATTATTTGGTGCTGGCCAACTGCTTATTGCCTCAATCTTCGACGGATCAGTCGCTATACTCTCGGCTGATACCATATGGCCTAGGTATTCAACTTCCGTTGTAGGAAAATGGCACTTAGAAAGTTTTTCGAACAAATGGTGTTGTCTTAGCTTCTCCAAGACTTTCCTTAAGTGTGCTACATGTTCTTCCATTGACTTGCTATAGATCAGAATGTCATTAAAGAAGATGATGACGAACTCATCCAAGAACTCTCTAAAGATATCGTTCATCAGTCTCATGAACATTGCTGGGGCATTTGGTAGGGCAAAAAGCATGACTATAAATTCATAATGCCCATACCGCATTCTAAAGGCGGTCGCATGAATGTCTTCTTTCTTGATTTCTTATTTGGTGGTAGCCTGATCTCAAGTCAATCTTGGAAAAGACTTTCGCTCCCTGGAGCTGGTCCATCAAGTTGTCTGCTCTTAGCAAGGCGTATTTGTTCTTTACCGTCTGCTTGTTCAACTGATGGTGGTCGATACACATCCTTAAACTTCCGTCTTTCTTCTTTACGAAGAGGATGGGCGCCCTGAAGGGTGATATGCTTGCCCAATGAATCCATGCTCTAGCAACTCCTGCAATTGCTTCTTGAGCTCTGCTATCTCTGGGGTGCTCATCCTATAAGGAGCCTTATTTATAGACTTAGCACCTGGTGCTAGTATAATCTCACATTCCACACCTCTATAGGGCGACAACTCATAGATTTCATCTGGAAAAACATCATAGAACTCCTTGATTAGCCTCGCAACTGGACTAAGAAACTCTTTCAAGCTTGACTTCCCTTGATTCTTATGATAAGGCTCAATGTCTCTAGCCTAAGAATATACTCAACTTTATTCTTCACTATGCATTTGTGTAACTGCTTCAAGGACATACACTGCATTACAGAAGGGACTTTCTTACCTTTGACCACAAATCGGTTGCCGTCGAGTGTTGTGATCGAAATCTTATGTTTATCGCAGTCAATCATTGTCTTTGCTGGCTTTAAGAACTCCATGCCGATTATAAGGTTATACTCACCAATGTCCATGGACTCTGCCCCAATAGTCAACTTGATCCTGCTTAGGTCTGTTGGAATGTTGGAGTATGTGTAATGGTATATAAGAAGAATGACTCAATGGAGGAGTGCCAAAAGCCCATCAAAGGGTCGGTAGCTCAGTGGTAGAGTACTTGGCTTGCAAGCAAGAGGTCCTGGGTTCGATCCCCATCCTATCTACCCAATCATAGAAAACTCATTTCTCAACATGGTATATGAGCTATGGTCCTAAGTAAAGGGTGCTTAACCGCACCGGGATAGTCTCCAGTGGTGTAGGGGTGAGAATGAGCAAAGCTTGGCCAGTGGAAAGCCCAACTCGCACAGTGGTGGAGTTGCCCAAACAGGGGATCATATGGATTGTGGCCAGTGGAAAGCCCAACTCCCACAGTGGTGGAGTTGCCCAAACAGGGGATCATATGGATTGTGGTGAAGGCTGGAATGGATTGGTGTGCCCATTAAGGGGGAATGTTGGAGTATGTGTAATGGGCACATATGAAGAATGACTCAGTGGAGGAGTGCCAAAAGTCTATCAGAGGGCTGGTAGCTTAGTGGTAGATTACTTGGCTTGCAAGCAAGAGGCCCTGGGTTTGATCCCCAGCCTGTCCACCCAATCATAGAAAACTCATTTCTCAACAAGGTCTATGTCAAAATTGATTCTTCGTCCTTTGATGTGGCATATTGCTCCACTTGCCATATTGACTGGTCTTGGCTTCGATTTGAGGGTCTTGGATTTTGACAATGCTGCTAACCTGGGCGAAGCAAAATTGTGGGAGCTACCTGCATGAGAACTATATAGGGCTTATCATCTATGATGTCCTCTGCTTAAATAACTGTGGACTGACCTTCGATATTACCTGACTCAATTGTTACACATATTCTACATTCATTCTCAATCGTCTTCTGCTTCATGCTGGTCATCGTCGTCGTCATCTCTATTGGCGACTCCCAATCTATAAGCTCTGCTAGGGCTGCTTGCATAACAAATGGGCAATCATGCGTACGGTGTCCCCGCTGGAAACATCTGAAACATAGCTTTTTTTTTATGCACTCTTCCCTCTTTTCCTTTGGAATGCTATCCAGAAAGTACTTCATTGATTTCCTTGCTGGGCCCTCTTGTGCTTGTTGATCCATGTATGAGCTCTTCTTATCCATCTTATCCTGTGACTGCTGCCATGCTGACGTGGTAGACGTCTGGTTAGATGGATAAGACCCTGTTGCGTTTCCCTTATAGAAGGATTGCTTCTGCCCTGGGGTTGGGGGTGCTTCTTCCAGGCTCAATGCTTTGTCTTCAGCCTTGCCTACTGTACTTAAATCTTAAGAGCATTTGAATTATTTCCACAAATACAAAATATGTTGTATGTTGATAAAGGGCAATTCAGAAAATTATCGAAACTCAAGGGTAGCCGGTGGAATTTGTCACGAGAACCCAAAACTTATAGGACACACAACCAGACAAACCCCTGACTAAACTTATGAGGAGGTTAATGCTGCCATAGAGATGGTTATGTGCTATAACCCACGGGGCCAGAGGTCGAGTGGGTTATGTACATTCCCATTGAGATGGTAGGATTAACCTCCTTAAATCAGGGATGGAGAAGATTATCTAATTATAGCCACCCATTCAGAGATCCAACCACGAAATTTGCAACGAGAGATTTTATCACGATAATCTGCAGTGGGTTATGAAGATAATATTTTGCTTTCTCGTGTTCTTTGTTTTAATTCCTTTTGATCCTACGGCCATCAATGATTGGATATGATAATCTTCGACAATATCATGGTTGGGTCACCATTTCTTCTAGTGGTGTATTCTGATAATGCCATGTGGCATCACCAATACACCGGAATGCTAATTGGGTAGAAAAATTGTTTGCACGACGCTTCTATAGCAGGTAAAGCCTGTTTTGCCATAGTTCAAGAAATTTCCATAGCCTGGGCCATAGCCATGCTTCAAGAAATCTATCTTCAAGAAAGTGTGCTTCAAGAAATTGCCATAAATGGCTCCCCAACCATGATATGTATAGGGGTAACCGATTTGGGACTCATTTCCATTCTTGGCAGGGCAATTTCGCGACCGGCGGCAGCCGGAAGTGCCGCCGAAAGCGAAATTCCCTTTCAAGAACAGAAATGGGGACCAGATCGGTTACCCCTACAGTATCATAATCGGGGAGTTGAATGACTGAGTGATTTTGTTTGATCTCTAACCTGCGCAGTTGGTGATGCAGAATCGAAGAACCCAAATGCAATTCTGTGTTCTTGGCTGAGTCGACGTGGGCGCATCAGAATGCTCCACTAGAATAGAATGTGACCCGATTATGATATTGGCCAAGGTAACCTATCTGGTCCCTGATTCACCTGTTTGAAACTGGGAATCAGGTCCCATATAGTTACCCTTTTACCCTTAATACATCCGTGGACACAGACCAACTGTACATGGCCGAAGTGGATGTGACCATGACATTTAAGGGTATTTTATAGTTTTTAACAGAACAAGATTACAAAGTGTCTTTGACGTCAGCCTAAACCCCTAAACCCCTGCGTCGGAGCACGAACAACTTGTACAACGAAGAGATGGAAACGCGGCAAATTGAAGAGAAAATTCTGGCTCTGGGAGAGAACCTTCTTCATTCAAATTTTAGGCTGAGAAATGATTTTCTTCCTCTTTTGAAGGCGAGTGTTTTTATCTTTATTGGCGATGATCGATACTCATTAACGAGATCTTTTTTATGATGCATGCATCTCACTTTTCGGTAACGAGGAAGGATAATGTTCATATTCCTTAATTTTGTCATCTGTCTTGAATTGGGGATGTTAATTGTAGGCAGCTGCTATGATGAAGTAATTAGTTCCGTGTATAACATTTCCATGACTGATGTACAAAAACTACAGATAATTCTGGATAATGTGCTTACAGGGGATTTTGGAGGTGCTTCTCCTGGTGGATCAGGGTCCTCCTGGCAGTACACTTGAAGCGCTGAAACCTTGTATTGAGGCACTAGTTCTTCCTGAACTTTTATCAAATAAAAATCCAGAAGTGCAATTATGGATTGCGGCTTGTACCACAGAGGTTATGCGCATTGTAGCACCAAATGCCCCATACGAAGACGACCAAATTAAGGTATGCATACTAACGTTTTCATTTTCACGTTTATTTATTATTACGAGAAAGTATTAAAAAGGGTTTGAAACAACTATTTTAGGGAATATTTAAATTGATCTTGAAGGCCTTTGAAGGACTCGACGAGATATCCAGCCCTCTATACAAAACGAGAGTTACTATTCTCGAAACTGTTGCAAAAGTCCAACTGTGCATGATTATGTTGAATTTCGAGCTGGATATCTTGATTTTCCAGATGTTCAAAAATTTCTTCTTGAGGATCAGGTACTTCAAAGTTACCTCCTGCATAGGTGTAGACGTTTTAAAGGAGAAAAAAATTATCTAGTATCTTCAAAACCAACTACCTTTCAATATATCAACAATTCTCACTCTGATACGAATCTTCATTCTGATTAGTAGGTGGAATTGCTTTCAACTTAAACCTCAGGGTAGAGCTGTATTGAATAGGTGGTTGGTTAATTGTTCAAAACATATCGTTGCATTGGTTGCTCTAAAAACTGACATCAACATGTATCTACAGGAATGAGCACCCTGTGTCTGTGTTTTGGTCCATGGCTACCATTATGGCGCTGGTTATAAATGAAGGATATGATATGTTACAAAAAGTTGTCAATTTGCTTAGATCTAACTTGTGCACGGTATGTGATGGATCACTAAGATGTTTAATTAGGACTTTTTTTGTAGATTTGCTGAAATAGCTGTAGATTTTCCTGGTATTCCAAGTTGAGCAGTTGATCGTAAAAATGAAAGAGAGGAATGCTAGCTGTTTTAGTAGCTGCTGTTGAGTCCGCAAATTCTAGCTGTGTAAGATCATTTTTTTATTAATTGTCTCATAAACCCAAAAGCCATTTCTCTCTTATTTCATGTACAGTGAGGCAATAGAGGATAGGAAAGCACTTGTTCTATAGAAAAAAATAAGATAAAAATACTGGCCCTTTGGGGATTGTTCATAATTCTGCTTTGCAGCAGGTTGAGAGTGACATTTCTCGTGTTAAGAAGTATGTATGCAAACAGTATTATGGCATCTTGTTCTGGTTTTGTTTATCTTTCCTTAATTATCAGACCGAATGTACCTTTTTGCGTTACTTATTGTTTGTTGTTGCAGAATTTTTTTTCGCCACCACATAGATTAGCTTTGCGTGTGCTACACCAGTGTGCGTCAAAACTTGAACCTCATGTTGAGGACTTGTTGTCGTCAAAAGAGAAAGACAAGACTGCACGCCAGGAAGATTTGAAAGAGATTTATCCTTTACACCTGTACGTGTCATACTGCTGTGACCTCAAATTGATGCCATCTGTTGCTCCAGTAGTTTTAAAAGAGCTCCAGGTTTGCCTTTTGGTCTCTAGTTTGGTTCGTTTCATAGACTACACTGAGGTTGAGATGGTTACCTTGTCGCAATTCAGCTTGGTCAGCCTGATGCTCGTAAAAAAGCAGTGTATGTTCTTGGACGGATGTTCGCTTTGCCAGTCGAAAGAATCCCTCAAGAATGCCAGCAACTCTTTCATGCGTTTTTGAATTGCTTTGATGACAACGATGTTGAAATTCGTCTGGCAGCAGTTGACTGCGCTGGAGGATGCCTGCAGGACAATTCTTCGCTATCACAGGTTCTAAGTGAGCAATTTGTTCTGCTTTTTAGAAGTATTCTTTCCTTCAAGGTCTACACACAATAACAAGCACGTTCTTTGGATATGTTGTTGTTGAAGCTGCCCTTATTCGGGTGGCTTTTGGATTCTGATGAGGATGTGCGAATCATGGCAATATCGATATGCGACTTATCAGCTAGTAATACAATTCATTCTGTTGAAGTCATAATGCAGGTTGCAGAACAACTTGATGACAAGAAGGTTGACTTTGGAGTTACGTGTAATAACTATATGTGCAAAATGTCAAGTGGCATGCTTGTTTTGTTGTATGTGTAGCCCTCTGTAAAGTTGACGGCCTACAGAAAGTTGATCGAACTGTACGCAAAGTACTGTATAAACTGTTTCGAAGCCCAAAATCCGCTAGATCATAATTTTGAATGGATACCTAGAAGAATATTGAAATGGTGTTGTGACAGTGACATTGGAACAGCTAAGTAAGCATTTATTTTTAAGTATTTTTGTTGCTATCTTTTGTTGGTAACAACCTTTGGTATCTTCTGTTTCAGGCCACAAGCTGTTGAACTGGTTCTTGCTGAAGGCATCTTCCATTGGCTCCCACTGCAAGAGAGGATCCGTCATTGGCTATTGATGTCGTCAGCATTTGATATTTGTGATAAGAAAGCTCTGGAATGTGTCCTTGCTCAAAAGCAGAGGTACAGATAAATTCTGTGTATATCAGAATGGATTGCTTAGAACTTTAGCCTTTAGCTTTGCATATGAACCCTAAATTGACGTGCACAATTAACTAAAGGAACAGCATGCTTGGAGAATAATTGGACAATCAGATATTTGCAGAAACTTTACAGACAAAATTTGTAGAAGACATATATGTTTTGACAGACTCATCCAGTGAACAAGCCAAGGAAAGGCAAATGCCCTATAAAGCTGAATCATTGCATTGTGGCTTTTGGATCTTTGCCATTGTGAGATGGATCATTGTTATAGCTGGAACGCGGCTACTTTCACAATACCTTCAAACTTTCTTCTACTTTAAACTGTTGTGAATTCGTCAAGGGGTGTATGTTTCATCACTTTTGTCTATCACCTCTTGGGATACTGACTTTGCAGTGGTATGATGTACTTGAATAATCCAAAATCTGTGGAAATCTACCTTGTACACCATCATAGTTTTTAAGACTGAGACTAGAGTATGTTTCTCCTTACAATTAAGCTGTTGTTGTGGGTGCTTAGCGTTTGTTTAAAAGAGAACCCAATGAAAATGTGAAAGAGGAAAACTGATATTAACTTTTAACTTCCACATTTGCAGGTTGCAACATGAAATGAAAAGGTTCCTTGACATGCAAGACAGTTTGAAGGTTTTTGCATCTTTTTGTTTCCAGTCGACTTTTCGTCATACTGCCTTTCATGAGTTGAGAAAAATAGTTTTGTTACAGAGTGAGCATGGTCCAACCATTGAGAGAAGAATACGTAGTTCTGTGAAACTTATAGCAGCATCTTTTGTGAACCCTGCTAATGCTGAGGAACATTTGGACAAACTCAATCAGCTGAGAGATGAAAATACCTTTGGGGACCTGCAGACATTGTTAGACCCTAACACAAGTTTTTCTGATTCCATTAAGATCCAAGTAAGCCGATTCTGTTTATGTACCTAGCATTTAAAGACAACAACATGGATATTTCTCTTTGGTCACAGGATCGTTTAAGGGAGAGTAAACTTTTCCATAATGATTTTATGAATGAGTTGGCTATGAAATGCTCCTATATCCTTTTGGAAAGGAGCATGTGAGAGTGATATTAGATGAGGTTTGTCGGCTGAAGCTCGTGGGTAATGAAGAAACGGCAGCTGCAGGATTATCGCTGCTTTTCGGGTAAGGTTTCCATCTTGGTAGAGCTGTGTTGTCATCTTGATGCCATACAGATTTGACTGTGTAGGGATATACTGCAAGATGCACTACCAATGCTTTTTGATGTGGTGCTGCAACACACAGATTATTGTCGGATTCTTCCCCATGCTAGTGGATGGAACAGAGGCAGATCTGTTAGAGCTGTTACGTCATAAGGGCAATGCTTCTTTTATGGAGAATGTGGTTGACATCTTATCTAAAGCGGGACATTATATCTCTCAAAACTTGACACGTATAAGAGGGTAAGCAAGCTTGTCATTCTTGCCGTTAATCTTCGATTTTGCCTTCATAGTTTAGTGCTGAGAATAAATGATTTCCAAAATGTATATGATATGAATCATACTTTCTGTTCAACGGGAAGTACTATGGGCATGTGCATGGGTTTGATTTCATCTGTGGAGCATAAAAGAACATTTCAACTTCCGTTCATATCCATGTACGAACTAATGGCTCTGAACTAATTGATCATGGGTTTGCAAATAGTGACAGCACGACCTTTATGCCGAGCAGCAATTAAGGAAGAGTGTGGAGAGATGTTTCCTTTTCAAATGATCAATAACCTGACAAACTAATGGATGGTTTTCAAAATTCTAGCATATTTTCTTCTCAAAGCACTTGGAACTCCAGAAGAGAAGGCATCCATTACCTAGGCAAGCGAATGGTTGGTCGTATGGACGGCTTTGATAATCAGTGGCTTATATATAAATTCGTTATGGAAGATGAGAATTAGGAATTTTTAATCGAGCACATGCTACTTTCGGGGCAAGGTGTATGACCTGGTATTTAAGGAACAGGAACAGTGAGACTTCAGAAGCAGGGTTTTTATTTGTAATGGAAGCCGTGTAAAAAAGTTCCTTTAGCTGATTATATATAAAATGATGCTTAGGCACTTCCAATCATACTTACCTGAGCAGGGACTGCTACCTTGGGAGTATGGCACCTGAGTAGTCAGAGCACTTTTACGTATCAAGCAGTTTAGGTCACTTGACGAATAGCTGAAAAGTACTTTATTCATGATAGCAGCTACCTTACTCGATAATCCCATTTTGTCCCTAGTTTTATTGCGCTTCTAGTTGTTGATGCAAATGGGCTTGGAATCATGTGGTCTTGTTGTCTTTAAGCTTTGAAATGTTAATGACCTAGGTGGCATGATTCTTGTGTGCAGCCAAGCCTTGCGTCAAGATATTATAGGCATGCTCAAAAGCTTGTGTTTTGAGGGAGATTGTAGACAGGCCAAATATGCAGTACATGCATTAATTTCCTTGTCTCCAGACCGCACGGACTTAACAAATACCTATAAGGTTCAGTTGCTTTTTATTTCATTCGTATTGTAAAAGTCTAAGTACATTAACAATGCAGAAACGGGGTAATTTTCAGCAACTTTGTGACTCGTTGGAGAGCCATGCGAATCTTCCAACGATATTGTGCTCCTTAGGATCTTTTGCACAGCATGCAACAGTGCTCTTTGAAGCTGAGGAAAAAAGGGTTTCCCACTTTGTGGTTAAGGATTTACTACATCGAAGTAATGTATGTGGTTTATCTAGAGCAATGATTTTTGCCGTCCATTAAATGTCCTTTTATCATTGTTCCTTCGCCTTTCAGGTGGTTCCTTTCGTGTCTGAAAGCTCTGATTGGGATGCCATGAGTGATTTGTGCAAACTAAAGGTAGATGGTTTTTAAAATTTCCACACATTGGACTTTGTATGCGTCTCAAAGGGAATGGTTGGTCCACCCTTTTTTAGAGAATTTTGTGAAAACACATTGACTCAGGATGGGAAGAGTAGATCTTGCTTTGAATCATGCTAGGTATGGAAAGTTATTAGATGCAAATTTAGTTGTTATTGACCCCTTGAATTGCTGATGTAGTTCATTTTCCCTAGTGCTAAGCATTGGGGTAAAAACAATTTCATTTTTCTAGAGGGCAGTTGTTAATATTTTCCAAGAATGTTACCTGGGGAAAGGCAGATCATTTCATATATGGCTGAAAATTGAGCACCTTAAATATGAATGTTTTCAGTGGAAATTTTGGAAAAGGAAAGACTAGTGTATCTAGGGAGAAACTGAACCCTGCCAGCCAGAGTTTTGGGAAAAGGGGAACTATCCAGTGACAAAACCCAACCATGCCAGAATAAAAAGTAACATAGAGAATCTTTGCAATTAAAATGTCAACTAAGAAGGTTGCTTGTTTTGTGCTTATTGTTACTCAGATTTGTGGGCTAAAAGTTTTGGTGAAACGCCTTCTACCTGACGAGCCAACAATTCATGTGGAGAAGAAAAGATTGGAGCATGTATTCTCAATCCTGACTCAAATAATTCAGATTGGCGAGGTTAACAATAACATAAAGTCAAGGTATGTCAGTTATTCCAGCAGCGATTGATAATAAATTGAGAAACTGTCAGATGAATCTTTCTAGTGAACTTTGCTGCAGTGGTATTGATAAAGCTCATCTCCGCCTGGAGGCAGCAAAGGCCATGTTGAAGCTTGCGAATCGTTGGGACTCACAGTTTCCGCCAGAGATTTTCCATTTGGTCATCTATACTATCCAGGTTGGTGGCTTCTGTTCTAGTGTAAACAAGAAAATGAGTTGTTGTGTGTCTGCATATTAATATAGTATAGTATAGTGACCTGTCTGTGATGTAGTGCGCTCCCAGTTGCATCCAATGCAGACAGGTATTCTGATAGACAAAGTAGTTGGTTGCAGGAGTGTTCCTTTTCAGCTTGTTTGTGACTATTTTTCAATATATCTCGTTGCTTGAGTGAGTGAAAATGGGCGTTTGACTCAATTTTCACCCAATATGGCTGCCACTAAGTTGTTTTGCTAGCATCTATCTGTTCGTCTTGCCTTTTTGTCTATCTTAGACATATTATGGACAGATAAATACCAAGGTTGGTTAGCTAATTTAATTATCTGGATAAAATATTGCCATACTTATCCATGCAGTTTTTCGAGACTTTACTAATAAGTGTCCTTATTTAAGCTTGGGCTCTAAACTGTCATTAATAGAAGGGCAAAACTACAAAATGCCTTTATATTTTGACGAATTTCACCAGATACTTCCGAGTTTGATAATTTTTGGAAATTCCCTTGGTCAACGTATATCCCTCTGTAGAATTTTAAGTTGCACCAAATGCCCTTCAGTCATTCGTATTTTATGGAATGCCCTTCTTCAACAGATACCCATGGCACCTTTTAAGTGAAATGCCTATTTATGTTCATGGTTCCTCAAAGGAAGGCACTGCTGTCTTCTGCACCAAGATGAAATTTTCAAAACATAAAGGCATTTTATAGTTTTTCCCTTAATAAAATTGAAAGAAACAGCAAATATGATATGTATATATATAAGCATTGCTCTTTCCTTCTGTAACTAGCTATTGCTTAGTATGGCTTTACAAAGTTATTTCCCTTTGTATATTTGATCATTTGTTGTTTTCAAGTTCTCTGATCATCGCCTCTTTGTTGAATAAATATCAGGATCCGTGCCGAGATGTCCGTTACCATTATCTTTCAAAGACACAAGAGTATCTGAAGGGCTATGTCCTCCCACTTAAATATGGCATAATGTTTGCCCTGTGTGCAATGGAGTGTGAAGAGAATATCCATAATGATGTACTGCCAGTTCATCAAATTTCACTAGATTGTTTGGTTTCCTAATCTTGAGTTTTTTAACTGCAGGCCAAGTTGTATCTAAAAACTTTTGTTGGAATGTGTCAAAGGGAAATGCAGCTGAGGAATTCCAACTTATATGAGGCACCCGATGCATCATTATTGATCTACCATCCTGGATATTTTTTGACCTACCTTTTGCATGCCCTTGCCCACCATCCATCCTTCCCATCCTCCAGTTGTGATACTCAGGCAATGGAGCCATTCCGTTGGTAATTCACTGAAATTATTTGATCACTGCTTAATTTTGAGTCTTAATTTTTGAATTCTTGCATGGGTGTAGCCAGCTGCGCTTCTTTATTGAAGCTGTCATATGTGAGGAGGTGGATCAGAATTCTTGTTCAGTTCTGCAAGTAATTAAGATGGTTAAACTGGCAGAAGATGCAGAGAAAGTTCCTCGGACAGAGGTATTCCTGTCTTATTTAGCTTAGTACATGGAGGTTCTCAGAGCTTTATCTTCTTTTTTCACAGGGTATTCGTCTGCTTTGTGACGTTGCCGAACTGCTTGTTAAAGAAATTGCATGTGCAGATATTAGACAAGAAATATCTAGCTCTAGCTTTCTGGTTCCAAAGGGGTTCTTCAAGCCTGCCAAGGTAAAGATAAAGCCCTTTTATAGTAGAAGGTTTAGAAAGCTTAATATATGCATTACTTTGTTTTAATTTGTTTTTTCAGCTTCATGACCATAGTGAATCTGGACCTTTAAGCCATATAGATGGAGAAAATGCAGATAAAGGAATACGTGTCTCAGATACAGATAAAGATTTTTATCTTGATAACCGGAAGGGAATGGCAATGGATCCTCTTATTAGCCCTACTAGTGAGGGAAGCAGAGAACAAGAATCAGATTTAGGAGGCCCAACAGTTAATGGACATCAAGAGTCTCATTTAGAGAGCATTGGACATTTACCTGGTAAAAGAGTGAAAGGAAGAAAGGGCAAGAGACCATTTGATAACCAGCCTTCAACAATGACTTTGCGAAAGAGAAGGGCTGCTGTGAAATCATATAGGGCTATGATTAATGAGCATAATCCAGGGGTGGAATTAGATGACAGAATTTGTGAGTCAATATCTTCAGAGCAAGTCGACATAGGGCATATGAAGGAACGAGTTGTCGAACTGCAAACACAGTCTGCAGAACATGTGGAAAATGATGTTTTAGAAAGTGATAATAGCAATAATATTGAGCTAGCAACAAAGCTAAGGGAAGACAATCAGCACCGTGCAGTATATACAAGAACAGTACGGAACCAAACAAATTTGACAAGTCGAGGATTTTTAAAAGTTAAAATCATAGAACCGTCATCCGAGATCGATTTGCCATCTCAAGCGGTACTGCAGTGTTGGGTTTTTGTGATTGGAGTTATTGATTTTTGGTCGACCCTTTGACCTTTGATGCATGATGGTTTCTGAAGGTTATCGGTGCACAGCATGGTAGCCCTCGGGGGACATTGCAAGGTTCCCTACAGCAGACTGTCCAAACTCCCATGCCTATTCAGGTGACTGATGTGATTATATCCATTATCTTGAAGATGTATACACTAATTAATTGTGCTATGATTTCTCGTCCTTAGAATACTGGTCAAATTGAGAATGAGAATAGTAGATCAACAATTGAGGTGGGACAACGGATTAAAGTATGGTGGCCTTTGGATAAGTGGTGGGTGCAACTACTGCATTTCATTTTACTCATGTTTATTCAGTTACTAACTTTTGGACTGCTGATTTGCTCCAGTTACTACAGTGGCACTATAAGCAGCTACGACTTTCAAGAAAGTTTACATACGGTAACTGTCTCTACCCTGTTAGCAGTTTCTTATTCTTATATACTAACTTTAATTATATCCTTTGTGGGTTCTAGATCATATATGATGATAAGGAGGAGGAAGTATTAGATCTGACTAAAGAGCGTTGGGAATTAGAAGCATCATCATCAAGGTTATGTTTCTGTATAGTTAAGTAAACAAATATGGAGCTAACACGTAGCAAATTCTATGCTTATGACAGGTCTGTTGAGTCTGCAAAAAAGCGAAAGAGAAGAAGAAGAAGCTGATACTTCCTACAAGCCAGTTCAATCTGCTACATTACAAGGAAACAAGCATAATGATCGCAAAAGCCAACCTTGGGCAAATGGCTGCTTGTCAAATTTTTGTAATATATAAGAGCTTATTTCGGTCCTGCATAATGTTACTCAAGCATCTTGTAATCGACTAATTTGTCTTACTTTATTAGTACACCAACCTAAGAGCGTGTTCCCATCGAGCCGATCTGTTGTCCCTGACAAAAATTCAGGTCCAGGTCCAGATCCAGATCCAGGTTCGGCTTGGATTTTTCTGAATTGGGAGGAGATTCTTCGTTCCGCATATCAGCCAATTTGCTGTATATCGGGTTACCTATATTCCCACGAAACAGACCCGACTCCAAAACTCTAGTTCCGCCAGTTCCATGTTGATACTGACTTTAAAATTGGAGGTCTAATTCCAAGTCCGGCTTGGATTTTTCAGAAATGGGGGAGCTTTCTGAATGCTTTGGGCTCCTGCTTTGAATTTTTAAGTCCGGTTGAAAGCGCATCGGAGCGTGCTTTGCCCGACTTGTTGCCTGCATTCTCCTTTTCTGTTTGGCACACTACTTGTTTGAAGCCATATTTGTTTGAGCATTCCTCCAATTGACACGTGGTTGTCAAACCTGAATCACTAATTGATTTGAAGCCATTTTTTTTTTCCCACGTATTTATGGTGGATATGGAGATTGATTTCTTGCTCTGCAAGCAATCCCGGCTCTGCTAGGCTCTGGATCTACAAGCTCTACTCTGGCAATCTTGAATCTCCCCTTGCTTGAAGGATCTGTGGGGCGCAGGAAACAATCTGGCCAGAATTTCCCGACAAATTAATAGATATCTTCATCCCTAGTTATACTAGATTAAAGGGTTTTAGAAATGCTGTCTATTGCACTATTTTAGCATCACCCAAAGTTTGTAATAGCATAAATGGCGGCCCTGCAGCTTCGCCTGTGGAGCCTTCGCTGCTCTGCAAAGTCGTGGAAAGATGAACTGTTTAATCCTTTTTGCCTTTGCTCAAAAAATAGTGTGGAAGATCAGGTGAGGTAAAGGGGTCTAGGACTCCTGTTGATCCATTGTGTACCATATGGCAAAATCTAGTTTGGAAGATTTGGACGAGGGTGCTAAAAGCCATATTTGCAAGGATGCAAAGATTCATCATTTTGATCTGATCGAAGTCTATAGGCAACTTCAAGACGAACCTATTCATGCTTTCTTAGCATCCTTAGTTGCCCCTTTCATGCAAATAGGAGGCCATGTTCATCAAAATAATGCGAGGTAAAGGGGCAAAAACTTTGTTTTCTAGCTATTTGTATCTGCCAAGTTTGCTATGCAGTACTCAAACTGTAACTCTGCTAAATAGGGGATATGCAAACCTATATCATGTCCGAGCCATTTTGTCATTTTTTTTTTGTTTGTAACGCCCTCAGGCCAAGACGTTATCTACTCCTTCAAATACATTAGGATGTTGCATCTAATTTCTAGACGAAATATGTGTTGGATTGAGTTCCTGGCAGATGGGTATGGAACAACAGTTTGCTCACACAATTATGGTATGGTTTGCCTAATTGGTAGTCTGTCTTTGCTTTATTTATGCCTTGTTCTGCTATGGCATTAACGTAATGCCATGAAGGTTCAAGTTCAGCCATAGCTCCACCTTCAAACTCTCAGGCTTGCCTCCAGGAAATGTTGCTCCAATTTGTTTCTTTGGTTATATAAGAGGAATGCAGATTCTTGGCCTAATCTAATGGTATTTCCAGATTTTGCCTTCTGTTGGCTTCTTCTATCCATATATGTCTTGCATTGTTCTTCAGTTGATCTGGTTTGTTCCAGGTTTTGGCTTATTGTTGTCATTGGCCGATTTGGTGTAACTTCTACTAGCAAGAAAAAGAAGTGCGCTTCCATGTAAAGTTACTACCCTCAATCTTTAGGGTTTATATTGTTGAAGCTTTCGGGCTTATCTACTTCTTCAATGCAGGATAATTCAACTTACCCAATATTTCCCTTGAAGGTTTGTGAAAATGTTGCTTAAGACTCCAGTATGAAGCACCCGGTCCTATAATTCTTCACATTATCAGTACCACCTCCATTATACAGAGGTATAACTCTTTTAGTTTGTTGTTCTATGGAAGTCTCTGCCGTTCAATGTTGCATACCAGCAGTCTTACCATTAGCTGATTGTCTATTATATTACACATGGAACATGTGTGACACAATGGCAGGATGAGGAAATTATAGGTGAAAGCAGTATAAATGATCAAGGGATTAATGATTATGCTGGATTGCATGTTAGATGGGCTGTGAACGGACTCTCATTGCCTGCCCGCTAGATGTTGTAAAAGCATGCCCAGAATTGTGTAGACGATCCTATTCTTTATGTTTGTGCCATCTTAATGTGTTATGGTTTTCATAGCAGGCACACAAGTGCTACTCTGAAATTCATTGTCACAATGCGTATTTCTATACGTGGTACCTGCCCCAATTTTTTAGTGTTTCTGGTTCACTTCTAAGAATGCATCGGCACCCCATATGTATACTTATGTATAGTTCTAGTTTTAGAATATACTGCCTACGAAAAAGATAGCTAAAGCATATTCTTCTATGGATTGTTTTGGATTTCTTCGTCCTCCATCTCAATTAGTTTCCTAGAACATAACAGGTAGAGGAGATCTCAATTAGTTCCCTAGAACATAATAGGTAGAAGAGGTACATGGGGTACTTTGTCCCATCTGTATGAATTTTGTCTCTGATAGAGCAATTTATTTATTTCAGAATGGAGTACGAATGAACATCCAAAAGGGGTACGGGCTAATATGAGGTGTTTATATAATCTTGATCCCCATTCAAGTGAAGACTTCTTTGAGAGCTCCGAGCAACCAGAAGTGCTCAAGAATCTCCTGTTTGGGCTATTTCTTTGATGCTGTTGTTCAGGAGCACGGAAGCTTTGGACCTTTAGGCTGGAACATACCTTATCGATTTGATGATGGAGATCTGCAAATAAGGTAAAGGAAAAAGTCCTTTGAGCGTTGACATTATTGTTAATTGCTTGCTACTACTCGGGAATAATTTTGCGATCTGTATCTGAAAGGGGAATCCGGCTCGTAGGAACAACTATTATAATGGTCATAAAGAAATGATTATCAAGAACTTCCCTGCTAGACATAAAACATTGAAGCAATCTAGAATTATTCTATTTATTGTCTGATCTAATTGGATGGTATTCCAATTAGCTTTACGTATTAGAGTTGCTGACATTTGTGGTTTTCATAATACAAAGAAACAAGAAAATTGAGCTAGCTTTTTGAAAGTGCCAGACTTGGTGCTACCATAAGTTACAGCCCAAGTTTGCCATATAGTACCCTGACTGCAGCTCTACTAAGCACGGGATATGCAAACTTTGATATCTTTATAGCTTTCTTTTTTCAATCCAGATAGGTATCTACTTTGCATAGATACAGATAGTCCTAAAATAATACTACTCAGTACTGCAAATAGAACACAAACATTCTCCAAAAATATCTTTTATATACATGGTGATTAGATAGTCAGGCCTTTATAGCTCCATAAGATGTGGCCTAGATCATCACATTTTTTAAAGCATGATCACCTACTTCTGTTTGCTACGCCAGATTGATCCAAGTGAGAGACTGCAACAAAATATGTAACAATTTTCTTACTCATTAAATTGGAGAAATAAGATGCATGTGCTTCTAAGTCGCATTTAATTAAAGTGGGTCAGATCTCGACGTTTGGGACTCATACTGAAAATGGGACTCATACTGAAAAAAAAAAAGGTCTTGCATTGAATCACTGTTAGTATTTTCATATCATACAACAAGAACTGGCTCATCATATTTTCTCACAAAGTTTACAAAAAACCAGGGCTGGGTGAGAGCGAAAGGGGGGAGAGGAAGGGGAGAAGTTTGGGGAGAAGTCAAGGAAGTTCGAAACTTGAGGGGGAGGAGTTGGGGGACGGGGGGTAGTTTGAAAAGGTGGGGGGAGGGAGTTGGGGGCAAGGGGGAAGAGGCGTGAGGAGGAGGAAGGGGGAGAGGGAAGCCAACAATAATCAAAGGGGATAGACCCCCTCAAGATTAAAAAAATAATCAATATTCAATATAATTAATAGTTAATTTAAATTAATTACATTAGATTAATGATTAAAGTATAATCAATTCTCGACTCAGTAGTCGAGAATGTTAAGAATCAATATTACCTCTATGGGTGTGCCATTCTCAAGCTTCACCGACAGCTATTCTTAAGCTTCACCGACAGGAATTCTCAAGCTTAGGTCTATACCTTTTTTTTTCTTCCCGTGTTATCTCCCCTTATTTATTTGCAAATAATACGCAGCATGGATAACAATGTGTTACTCGGCCTCACCTCCGGTCCCTGTTCTTCACGACCTCCGGATATCCGGCCCCTGTTCTTCACGACTCTGGATAACACTTGATCTCCGGCCCCTGTTCTTCACGACCAAGCATGGACTGAGAAATGATCAGGTTGAAAAAGCAAGAATGAGAAGACTCTATTCATTATGCGGAGGAAGATTCTGCAAAAATGCGGAGGCAGAGTAAATAAGATGAGCATTTGAAGACGTTAACTAAAGGATTTCAGTCTTACCTTATATCTGCAAACGTGAAAACCTTGCCGGATCTGCAGAAATAGCCTTTTTGAGGAGCACAGTGCCGATCTTGGGAGCAAATACAGTTTTCTTGATGCATCGATTTACGGTTACGGAGTAGTCAAGGATTTTCAAGCATTGCAGGGGTTAGTTTCTGAAGATCTGGCCTTTTTTCATGGCCTCAGCTTGTCTTCGACTGTCCTCTCCTAGGCACTCAGAAAACCAGTCATTGATTGCTGCAAAGTTCCTCCTGTGCCATTTCGATCCAATCCTTCTGACCGCAATCATCCCCTTTTCGATGCTTCACCTGGCTGCCGCTTCCGCATCTATCGCCATCTTTGAGGTAGGGACACCAGGCCAGCAAGCATGGTCTCCTATCTGTCTCAAATGCATCCCGCGTCCATCTTTTTCCAAATCAAAAGCATCCTCCATCTTTGCTCTGCCAGATCCGGCGGCTCAGGCTTTTATACACTTCGGAATGAGAGGATTTTTAAATATTAGCCTTTTTTTGTTGTCTGCTAGAGAAAGTTGTCTATTCATTGCAAGAAGCTATGGTTGCAAGAACCGGCGACCATGAAAGAAGCTTCAACAACAAAGTTCCCTGTATTAACCTGTGCCATCAAGCTCAAGTTGGCAATTCTTTCTCACAGACCCGACCTTGCAGATCTGATTCACAGATCCGACCTTGCAGATCCGACCTCACAGTTCCGATTCAAAGATTCACAGCTAAAGAAAAAGATAATTCGAGAAGGAGTAAAGAGAGGCTGCTATGGCCATAGCCGGGTCTTCAGCAAGGGATTAGAGCCATGTCGGAAAAGAGCAGGACCAAAAGGTGTGCACCAAATTCAAAATTCAAAAATGAGGGAAAAAAAAGCAGGGTAAAGTAAAAAGAACAATAAAGATTTGGAAAAGAAATAGAGGATTTATTAGATTGAAGCTTTACCTTTTTGGCAAGTATTCAATGAGCCAAGTCATAGTCGAGTGATTTGTAGTTTTATGCCATATTAGACCATCACTTCAAGCATTCTTTGTATGCTCGTTTCATAGAAAATATATAGGGAGTGTATTTTTTCATAGACAATACCTAGGATGTGTTTATTGGAATATACATAGTATATAGGATATTGTGCTTATTAGAAAATAAATAGTATATATTGCCCCATTTAAAAAAGCTATCTTTGAAAAACATTATGGGTAAACATTGACATATTATCAAAAGGGAAGGGTTTATTTTTTTGTACATGTATATGTAGGAAATGCATAGGATATGGTGCGCTCACACTATCTCCCCCCGATTTGGCTTATTAAACAAATCGCTGGAAAGCCTTCCGGGGTTCAATATGGAAACCCTTCCGGTCCGGAAGGGTTTCCATATTGAACCCCGGAAGGGTTTCCACTGAAACTAGAATTTTTTGGGTGAAGATATCCGCCCTTAATTATTAATGACTAGAATTAAATTCCTACGGCTATTTTTAATTAGGCTTTTTAGGAAGGATTTTTTTTCTCTCACCTCTTCTCCGACGATTTTGCTTCTGAAATTGGCGATCCGATTTGCTTCTGAAATTGGCGAATCGATTCAAGGAAGGGTTTCAAAGTATTTCACTGGCGATTCAAGGATTCAGGGAAGCGTTTCTGTGAAGGAAGCAAGGAAGCGTTTCAGTAGCATCAATCGGCAAGGAAGCATTTCAGTAGCATCAATCGACAGTTTCTGGAGATGTTTTTCTCTTCTTTGTGATGAAGATCGCCATCCTAGAAGCATCAGGAGTTTTAGGTTGTCAAAATCAATTTTGCGCCCTAACTTAAAGTTTTGCCCTGTCTTCTATTTTCCTCATGAACTCGGCCCTTCTGTGTTAGAGTTGAATACGAAAGCATGTAATTAGATATCTAAGAATAGCTTAAGACCACCTGCTTTGCCCAGAAATCCTTGTCATTTTTCCTTAAAATCTAGTTTTTTTTTCTTTTCCACTGCCATTCATTTGTCAGCTCTATTGGGCGATTCAGATCGTGCATCATGCATTGCCTTTTTGAGGAGTCAGATTAGAAAAAGTCTGCTCCATGATTTCTGAAGTTCTTCTTCTGATTTCATCGGGGACTTGTTATATTTTTATGAGGAATATGCACATGGCGATTACCCGGCGGGATGTGTTTCTATGATATCTTCGCCGCAAATCACGAGGTTGTTTTTCTTACATGTTTCTAGGACATTTTTCTTTTCTTATATTGTATCTTATATTCCTGACTTTATACTTTATTTCTAGTTAAGTTAGATGATTGTGTTGATGAAAGATTGCCATGGTCACGGGGGGTCTTTGGTAGATGATTTATGCTTATATGCTATAAGGATGCTTTGCTATAAGATTAGAGAGAGTGCAAACTATGCATTGACCTCTTTTACTGGTCTAGTCACTCTTACAATTTCTCTGTTCATTTTAAGGTAGGTTCTTCTCCTTTGACGTTTATCTGATATTAGGCGTCATTCTCATGCTCATCAGATCTGCCTTTAAAAGGGTTCCTGGCAACTAACCATTATGGCATTACACTCTGTTGCGGTATTTCTATAGAGATAATGTGCTTGGTCTTGCTAGAAATCTAGTTTATATTCACTAGCAACATTGTAACAAGACATTGGGCTTGAGACTTTTATTACCAGTAGCCATATCATTTTCTCATGTTCAAACTTACCTTCTACTTTTCGCTTTTCAAATGGATGGCGAATATATGCAGTGGGATAGGTCGGTTCTAATTTTGGAATGTTATCTTAGCTTGGGTAATTCTTTGTTGATAGTATCAAAGAAAGGGCTTTTCACCTTTACTCTAAGGGTAGTATCCAAAGCTACATTGGCCAATGACGAGTTGTCAAAAGAGCGAAATAAGCTCTCTTTTTCGGTAACTCTTCCTGACAATGATTTCTATTAGTAGATTAATAAAAGCGCCTATCTTGCTTAACAACATTCTAGAATAGAACTGCCCATTTTTCTTAACAACATTCTAGAAGCATTTCTTAGCTATTAGACCAGGATATGATGTTCATACTTTCCTGGTTTAATTAGCAAAGTGAATATTGTAAAAGCACATAAATTCATTGCCACAAGCAAACTTAAATGGTTTGGTCTCTTGCGGAACTGACAACTAGAAAGGATTTGCAAGATGAAATTGTAATTTCCTAGCTTTAGAGATGCAAAGTGGATGAGCTTATTGATGCGCTTATTTCCAATTCTTTGAAACCTTTGCAATCTCTATTAGCAGCTGCCTAATTATGTTTTAGTAATAGTTGTTTGTGGGAACAATGGAAATACTACTACATTCAAATCCCTTGGTGCCTTGAACTTCAGAAACTCAATCATCAATGTTTTGATAAATGCAGCCATCAATGTTTTCATGAACCAGTCATTAATGTTTTAACAGATAAAACTTGCATCAATACTTTTGAAAAACTTGTATCAATACTCTTGGAAGACTTGCATCAATTTTCTTGCTAAACTTGCATATATGTCGCGACTTCTTACTTCAAAATAACAATGGTCTTACTTCAAAAGTTCAACGAACCTTTCTTAATTTGTTATAGAAACCATTAATGATTTTAGGTCACAAGACATTAATTATGTAATGGAGAAACACATAATAGTTATTCATAGTGACAAACTAGAACAATAAATCACAACTAAAAACTACATTATGTAACTAGTAGCAGTTATTCAACACATTAACTCACTTAGTAATATCACTTTATTTTAGTGCCAGAATTGGGTGTTAAGTGCCAATTTTTTGGGTGTTGGCGGTCTCAATTCTTAGTTAATCTTACCCCATGGAGTTTCTAATTGCATGTGGAAACCTAACCTATTTTCCTTCTCATGTGGAAACCTAACCTGTTTTCCTCCTCCTGTGGAAACCCTTCCTATTTTCCTCCTCCTGTCACTAATACAATATAACATACTTTGTAACGCTTTTTGTAACGTAAAATGCATTAATAAATTTTTTTTAATTTACGTCACAAAAGTGATGCGGTGACAGCGTTACCAGCGAAAAACCACTTGTAGCGTCACAAAGTATTAATCTATGGCGTTACTAATCTAAATATTTGTGGCGTGTAGCAAAATTCAAGTAGTAGCCGGCGCATTCTGATTATGACTTTTATTCTCCTTAAATTGGCATTTGTCACACATCTCTTTCTTCACACATGATTTATGATTATTAATTGTACGGCACATTGATTACATAGATATCAATTACAAATGAATTAAACTAAAAAAGGGGAAGGGGGGGTTAAGAACCTCCAAAGCAACAAGGGAGTAAAAGACTTCATTGAAAATTTGATTAAGTATAGAAAATAAAGTATACAAAAAATGATGGTTCAAAGTTTTTCGGCATGTCTATGCAACATGCATGATGATTTCCATGTTGCTTGGCTGCTCCCGACCCCCTCATAGTTTGGCTAAATCTTTGGTTCAAACCCGTGCAAGCTAGATAGTACCCGGCCACACCCATTAATTCATTCCTCTATCCCTCCTACCGCTTGTATATATGCGAGAATATCTGCCTTTGCAACATTAAGCGATCCCGCAAAATCTCATCCATTTACATTTGAAATAAACTTGTTAACATGTGCAAAATAAAAGAATAATGTAAGCCCTAAGCGGATATATAAACTAGAACAAAAACCTTAAACTACAAACTGGATTATTGCATCAAAGATTACGTAAATTTTATAATGGTAAAAGATTATTCGGAAGTCTTTCCCTTGAAGGATTTATCAGAGGTATTTTCAGTCCTTCTCATATAACTTCTCCTTTTGGGAATTGGGAGTCGGGGTTTGCTTAAATTTGTATCTTTGTATCTTTGAGAGTCATTATTACAAAGCTTTGAATTCTACATTGCTACGACTCTTGCTAACTTTAAGTCTCCATGGTGCCCCAGTTTAGAAGCCAAAGTTTCTCCCGTGACCCATTTGCAACTTTTAGCGTGTACTACATCCTCATTCGGTCGGTCGGGTCATTTGTATGTAAGACAAAACTAAGATCAGGGAAAAGAAGTTCCTGCACTAAGATTGTCATGGTAGCAAACTATTGAGGAACTCTAACCAAAGAATAGCCTTGCCAAAAATTTGGCGGGGATCAGAGGCTTTCACATTTTCAATCGATTCATATAATCCTCGCTCTAGATATGCCGCCTAAATCCTCAGCGGACAATCAATCTTGCACTTTTGATGAAGGAATCGAGAGATGGGAGTCAATGAGTATCTTAGGTGGCATAAGAGAGACAAGTGCTTTCGAATTGATTGCATGCATTGTCAATTCATCGTTTTCTATCGCAATTTCTATCCTTTCTAACAGATTTTTGAAATGCATGGCATTGCCACTAGCTTACAAAGCGACTTCCATTGCACCAAAGAAAATTACCCTTCCTTGAGGAGCGTCAAAAGCGGTTGAAATGCCAAGCTATTTTTAATAGAAAAAGGGAGGATCTAATGACGGCATTCGGAAATACAAATTCACATTTTGTGCAAGACATGCTCTTTACCTTTCATAGAACAATTAGATACCACAAGATGCGTTTCCCCGGGCAGCAGCTTTTGCTCCCGCACTTACGTAATGGCCTCGTGAATTGAAGGTGAGATAATCCCCAACAGCTCACTCTGACCCGATACATAAAATGTAATGACATGTCATTTTGATATTGAATGTAATCAAATGCATAATCCATAAAAACAAGGCTTTTTTCTTCTTGGAAACTGGTAGAGCGAAGTGTTGGAAGTTGCGGGAAGGTTATTCTTGTCAAAAACTTGATGTGTTCTCCGATGCGTTCATTTACGAGAATGTAACACCCTCTGGAGTAGCTTCAAGTGCGCAAAAGAAATAAAAACTTGTTAGAATGCAATTTTTAAGCTTCCACTAGTGACAAAATTGCAATACATCGAAGACACTTTCAAGATAAACTTAACAACCTTATCTTGCGGCCAACTAATGAACAAGGGTTTCAATTTTCTTCTCATTGTCGTGCATGTGAGAAACAAGACTTTTTCGAATAAAAAAAAAAGATTGCATGTAAACAAATTTTTGGATAATAACCAATGCACATTCTCATAGAAACTAAAAGGCAAAGACCATTATACTTGATGTGCTCGAACTCCTAAAGTGTGAAAGATGAGGCGGTTTATGCGGGGAGTATAACACACGCTTTCGTTTGGACGTAAGCTCTAACCCTACGGGCAATGTTGCCATCAAAGACTCATGTAAGATACTAACTCGTAGTACAAGAATATATGCACCATAAGTAAAAGCACCTCTTCATCTCCATCAAACTTGCTTTACAAGAAGGGAGAAACGATGGTCGTTCGGGCGTTGTTTCCTCAACTTCATCACTATATGCAACGGAATGAAGGGTATCCGTAAAAAAGAGCATCGGATCATTGTCTCCAATGGTTGCACTAAAATGTTTGAGCATGCGATATTTTTTTTCTTAAGAGCATGGAAAAAGGAAGTATACCAATGTTTAAAAAAGGAGACCTAAAAATTGCATCTAGAACTTACCCCTCAAGCAAAACTAAGACTGCAAAGGTAACCCATGCAATGACAAATCATGCCACGGCCGGTAGGATTGAAATGTGTGGGTTGCGGAGCAAAGATAAAATACACGTAAAGAAGATCTAATGTGGCCAGAACCTCACGGAGGCCAAATAATGCGATGCTTGCAGCCGGATCTTGGGCTCTTGAAAAAAAGTTATACCACTGGTTAAACCAAAACCTAAGAATCCTTTAGAAATATAAGATCGTACTCAAGCAAAACATATCACGAATTCATGAGGCTCTGTCGACGGATTAGTGGAACGCTTGCAAGATCGGTGAGCAAGACGGTGCTTGGCGGGAATCAAGAAATATTGAAAAAGTTATATCAAATCTGTGACGCATCGGTGCCACTTGTGATGCGTGGTAAACTTCCTCTGTTTTTCAATGGTTCAATAATCAGCTTCTATTATGATCCCTCATGTGTCGATTTTTAAATGAAGATACTCCCTTCCTTCCTTCCTTCTAAACTTTTTTTGTATGCGTCATCACAAGCTGTTATTAACAAGACAAGAAGAGAAGTTTTTGGACTTCAATATTTATGGTGGTTCACTTGAGGGCTTGAGTGTTAATTCTTTCTAAGTCAAATGTTCAAGCCTTCATGTTCTGCTCTAATGGGAAGTTTTCATTTTAAATTTTGGGCCGTTGATGGGAGGAATAATATTCCTCCCTTTATGCCAAATGAAGGGCCCTCTGTTTTTTTGGAGGCAAGGACCCATACAAATTTCAAAGCATTGAAAAGAAATTGGTCTACCCCAATGAAACTTACAATGGTGCAAATTGAAGCAACAAAACCACTCTATTCTATTCACATGATTGTCACATAAAACACAAGTAAACACCAACAATAAACTTCTGACCAAAATCCATCGTAAATTCGGCGAGAAGTAGCACGAATCCAGCCAGTGAAATGACGGCGGCTCTCTAAAAGCCTCTCACGGAAGAATTTTTCTACCTCCTACACCATAAAAAGAGTAAAATCGACATAATAGGTCTTGGAGGATTGAACCCTCCAGCCAAATCGGCCTCACCGAAGACTAACATCATGTCCATCTCAAAAAGCGCATGCGACCACATCCAGGCAAAGAAGAAACCTTGCACAAGCTCTATTGCCTTGCGGACTCACGGCGGGATTAGAACAAAAACCAAAAAACACAAATGGGACAATATTTGGAAAAACCACAGACTCCCTACAAGCCATCTCTCTCGTTGTGCTCGATCTATGGCCTCCGCCCTCCATTATTGAAAATTTAAATTTCCGGACCAACACCACCACGCTTGCCGCAGCGGCTCCTCTATGCTCGACCTCTTTGGAAAAGCAAGACCAGGAAAGACAAGCGAACACAAGAACAAAATTCCCTCACCTAAGCACTCCATGCAGCGCCCGCGTCCGGCAAATTATTGATGCATAAGCGCCCTTTCGCCTAAATGCCCTCTGCCTGCTTTCTGCTTTGCCCTTGCCAAAAAGAAGGGGGCATCCCTTCATATCCCACACCCTAAATAAATGGCCCTTAGCTAGGCTTCCCAAAAGGCTCAATTTCCCTTCCTCAAACCATTGACTTCACCTAAAAAAACATGACACAATCACACCACTAAAATAGAAACTTGCCCCTCACAACAAAAGCGGCTCAAACATGCACAAATATACCATTTTCAATACAATACAATACCAGAATCATAGTTTCCACCATTGCGAGAATACCCTCCCCCAATACCAAACGAATTGGGCAAACTTAATGGTGGTGGTAAGAGTCCTCCCATAGGAAGTTTGCCTAACACTTGTAATGTGCATGCATGGGAGTGTTGTATTTCATATTTATTTTGCATGCTCCTAAGATTTTTGGCTCTTTTTTTCTTAATGTTTGAGGTAATTTACTCTTTTTCCATGTATTATGGGTTTTGTTTTAGGATTGCACGTGGACCATTGATCTCCAAGATATTCGGGGGCATCATGCCAAATCAACGGCCAATATTTTTTTCACAAAAAAATCCTCTACCACTTTCTAAGGTCACTTTGAAATATATGAACATTTAATTTTATGTTTCATTACATTCAAAACCTTTCCACATGACCATTAAAATGAAAACATCGGAAACGAGCAGAGATCCAAGCAAGAAAAGGAGGTATGGATCGTGGAATCGGGGCCGAAATTCAAACAAGATGGCCGATTTGGTCAAAGGAAACCATGAATCAGAGGAGCCGCCGGATTAGTCTGGGAATTGGTTCCTAGCATCCTAGCATCCAGATTTCGAGAAGATCAAGGCCAACTTACAATTAACAGTGGTAACTGAGGCATCTAAAATTGCCGAGGATCGGAAATCGATTTGTTCATTCATTACACAAAACCTTTCATTTGCACATGACCATTTACCATGCACAAATTAATGAACCACAAAAGTCGGTTTGGTGCGCAACCACGGACTTCCACAACAATAACCTCAGAAATACAGGGAAATGAATGGAAGTGCATTTGGAATCTCCTTCTATAGGACAAGCCTAAATTATTGAACCACGGTAAAAGCTGGCCTTTTCTATGGAATGCATCCACGGTGTCTACAGAAAAATCTGGGACCTCCACAACAAAGCTCGAGGAATCAACCTCCAAGCCATGCGGCTACCACCGTGAGCTTAGAACAACCTAAAGAAAAGCGAGAAAAACAATACGACAACAAAACTCCATGCCACTGCCTTGCGGCACACAAATTCCTCCCTAATCCCATCTCCATACTTTTCGCTTGAACTTTTTTGGCGAAATCTCGAGTCGAATTATCTACATCATTCAAGGCGCCACTGAACAAGCGCACCGGCCGGAAGAAGGAGACGTCTAGCCCTTCCCAGGATTCGCCATGCATCTGCAGACGGACGTTTTCCATTCAATCGTCCCTCCGAGCATCTCGAGGTCGTTTCTTGGCTTCAACGATGCAGGCTGCTCTCACGCTCCGCCGCACCTGCAAAAATTAGAGAACCAGGTGCTCGAAAAGGAAGTGGCCTGAAACGCTATCCACGCCCTACAATTTAGCATGAAAAATAGCCATCCCGGCAACAATAAACTTGCAAACACATCAAAAATAGAAACTAGACCATTAAATGCAAACAAGCTGCTCAAACATGCCAAATTATACGGTTTGACATACAACACGCACCTAGAATCTTAGTCCTAACCATTGCCAGAAGGCCCTCCCGCAATACCAAACTCAAATGTTGGAAGTTTATTATTTTTTTTTTTTTTTAATTCTACATGTTTCTATTATTTGGATTGGACCCAATGGTTTAATAGATAGATAATATTTTAATGTCTACGGGAATCTTACGGGGGGCTATGGGACGTGTCTATGCATGGTGCTCTGGGCATTCTCGAACTCAAATACATGCCCTAGGAATAGTGTGTTGCCACTAAACATGTTTAATGTCGCTTGTCTCTTCTGTAAGTATTTGCTTGTAAAGAAAGATTCTTTCAAGGATACTCCTTTTCTAATTAAATTCTTTTCTATACATTGGGAAGATTCTCAAACAACCCTATGCATGCTCTCATTGCTATTCACATGGTCCTCAAGGCAAATTCTCTTTGATGACAAATTCTCAGGGAACAAAGAGGGAATCAAAATGTTGATATCTTGATCGTACTTTTAGTTGTGAATGAACGGCGTCGTCTGACTATTGTGCCAACACTTGGCCCAATGGAACATTGAATTGGATTGCCTTTTATCATTGTGGAGGCCAAGTGGGATTGTGTTGTCCAAAACACAACTTGCCCCCCTTGGGAAACATATTGTAGATAAACATGCGCCAATAATATGTAACAAACGTTAACTTGGTTCTGCAAGCTTACATAAGATGGTCACATGAACTAGAGCAGATGAAGGAGATGGCTGCAGCTGAGAAACAATGGGAATATCGGGTGCATATGATAGCCATGTCTTGCCAGGTCTCTTTGTCCAACATTTTTTTGTACCAAAGGAATCGAATCTTTGGAACAAGAGGTTGTTTGAGTAGGTAGGTGAATCTAGGTTGTTTTAGTATTAAGTCTTTATGAAGCGAGGAAAGAAGCTTAAGCATTTGAAGTCAGATTACTTCCAACCCACATTTTAAGTTTTTTTTGAGATGACTGCTGCTTTTTTCTGGTGATTTCTTAAGTCAAATTCCAAGGAGTACACCAACGGGCCAGAAGTAAACATTTAGTGTGGGACATCCTCACTTGTGTAAATGTAGCGAGGGCATTTCACTTGTAAAAGCCTTTTCATTCTTCTTGTTGAGACATACTGTCTCACTCCAGATTTTGAAGGCAAAGCCGAACTAGAATATAAACACGTTATTAAAGTGTAGCTCTCCCTGGCTACATGGTGTCATTAGTGAAATAAGGGTGTGATCCCTATGAAAATGTACATTGCGTTATATCTATCACGATTCATAACACAAGTTAACCTTAGAACAATCTTCAACTCAATTTTCTATGGGTATATAAATCTAAATCAATGTTGAATAATGTATTAAGAAGCTGGGCATGTGTGGTTTTGTGTAAGCAGTACTAGAAACTTAGAAATAATCACTAGGAATATATAAAAGAAAATGAATGCCCCATGCTAGATGTTAATATAGATGTTGAGCCAACTATCATTGTCAATAACTTCATAAAAAGCTTACTGCACTACTGATCTTTTCATTCAATTTGCAATGTTGGCCTTTGTAGGCTTTCTGGCTTATTCAACCCTGGCTAAGCTCTAAAACTAACTAAACCTCTCTCATTCATCTTCTTTTTCCTATTCTGCTGCATGAATCCAAAAGTGACCCTAAGTTCTACCACGCATATATCTGGAAAGTCAGATAAAATAAAGTTTTGGCCTTGTCCTCCGCACGTCCCCATTCATTTTGCCAATCTTTTGCGGTCATGCACTTTGGGATACAAGTTTCCCGGTGTGCCCCTTTTCGAAGCGGATGATCCATAGGTAAAAACTTCTAATGGCCCCCATATACCATCTTGAGGTTATTTGACCACCACAATGCACACAAGCATATTCCCCTTTTGTTTGCAAGCCTACAAATATAACAGTATAATTACAAATCATTCTCAAAAAATACAAAGAAAAAATCATACGCGTGTACATATCGGGGATAGGTTCAATATCAGATAACGCTTTTATAATGTATTTGATTTTCGCTTGATACGGCACAAATTTGACGCTTAACACGTCAAAAACTTGAAAAAAAATTCCCGTCGAAAACTTCACGTAGTGGCGAAAATAACTATTTAAACGCTGAAGTCCGGTTTAGCGTAAGCGAAAGCGATATTTTTTCGCCACGCGAACCGTAAATAGTTTTCAGCGTAGCGAAAATGAACTGCTATTTAAACTACTTTACGCGAAAACATCTTCGCGTAGTTTAAAGTCAACTTCGGCGTAAGCGTTTAACGCCTCTAAATATATATAGAAAACTTGGCGTGGCGAAAACTTTAAAACTTCTTTTTTTTTACGCGAGGCAGCGCCGCGAAGTTTAAACGCAAAGAATGCTTACGCGAACAAAAAAGTTTCGCGTAAAGCGAACTTTATACCGCCACGCCAAAAGAGTTTAAATGCGAAGTTTAACATAGGCTTAAAAAAGCGAAGCGAAGCCGTGAGGGGATTCCCGTGGCGTTTTTAAAACTTAGACTTCGCACGCTGAAGAAAGTTCAGCGTGGCGAAAGTTTAAAGGTTTAAACGCTTACGGAAACTTTTTTTTTCCCACGCATGAAAGTATAAAAAATACAAAAATACGTATTTTCCCAAAAAATACATATTTTTGCACTTTATCGTCTGAAAAAAATAGTTTCATACGTCATGTAACCTATCCACGGGTACATATGCTAAGGCCGGGATAGTCATGCATGGTCCACATTAAGATAGCCTTTAATAAAAACTTTTGCTCCTTAGATTTGGTTTTAGAGATATCAATCATGGGGATCCCCTTCCATAATTGTTGCAATTCATCGACCAGGGGCAAAAGATAGACATCAAATTGTTTTGGTTGTGATGGACCTGCATTATTAACATGAATTCTATACTGTCAAAGCACGTTAATTGGGGACGGATAAACGATGCATTGCAGCTATATTGGAAAATGCAGATTAAAAGGCTTAAGATGGATGTTCTATCAAAGCACATTTGTTTGGGGGAAGAGAGATGTGCATGGTCCGATTGCATATGGACTTGAACTGGACGTTGTGGTTCTAGCCTTTATGATGAAATTACATGAAATTTCATTGTAAATAAATTTTATACAATAGCATTAGATGCGCTGTTCATTTTCAATACAACACGATAAAATTTCATATTGAAATCCCCTCCATCATGCTTGGGTTTTGAACTGACAACAGCTTTCGTGCCGCCGCGATAAATTTCTTGTCTATCTACACATATATAAGTTAGCTTCCTATTTCTATTTTCTGTTTTTGTCGTGCAGATTTTTTCTGCGCCGCAATCTAGTTCTCTATTTACATAACACGTGTTATTCAAACTATCTCCTCCGTCAATTATTTGTAACGCGAGCTGCTGCTATGGCGCTTCTTTCTGCTCCGCCTCTTGCCTATATGGTCCGGTGCTTCTTCAAGGGCTTTTTCGGCTCCTGCGGCACTTCCTCAAAGGCTCCAACGTCTGCTTCTTTGGCACTTCTGTAGCAGGTAAAGGCCTCCAACTCAAAAAAAAACGTCTGTAGCAAGATTGGAGCAGATCATTTTTTCTGGGCTCTGTGGCTAATCAAGTGCTTAGCTATGATTCTTTTCTTCAGATTCGCTGTCTCTAGAGACCCATAGTAGACATGCTCCACCGGCATACTTATCAAGGATTTCTTCAGAGCGATCCACATATCAAAACATTGAATTACACAGGTATAAAAAAATGTATTCCTCAAAAGGGGAGCTTCAATCTCGTTTTGCTGCTTTCCAGAGAAGTCTGGAGCTCATTGAGAAAACAAATAGTAGGAATCTTCCTTACATGCTTGCAGTAAACGGTACGTTCAAACCGCTTTGACTTTTTCTTTCGGTACAGGTGGGTTGTTCAGTAATGAAGAAGACCCTAATACAAAATGTAAAGTTGTAAACATTACTATGTTATGCATATGATGGCAGAGTTTGCTGATATGACATGGGAGGAGTTCCGGAAAACCCATCTATTTGAGTCTCAAGATTGTTCAGCTACAAAAGGAAATCATGTACTGTCTAATGTTGCAGCACCAATTCAGGTTAGACACATTCACTAATTATTTTTGCCCTTCCTTGCCTCTAACATGAGAGGTTATTGTTCACCATAATCTAGAAAGATTGGCGCGACGATAAGATAGTAAGCCCTGTAAAGGACCAAGGTGATTGTGGCTCTTGTTGGACATTCAGGTACATAAACACTATAAACAACAATAAGGTTTTCATCTGAAACATATGAGTGACATGCAGCACAACAGGAGCTTTGGAGGCAGCTCATACACAAGCAACTGGAGAATATGTTCTTTTATCAGCAATTGGTAGACTGTGCTGGTGACTTTAACAATTTTGGATGTGATGGAGGTTTGCCATCTCAAGCATTTGAGTATATAAAATACAATGGTGGATTGGACACGGAGGAGGCATATCCATATACAGGCCTGATGGGCACTGCAAATTTTCTCAGAATTCTATTGGTGCAAGTGTATGATGTTGTCAACATTTCAAACGGTAAGCGTGTTCATTTTTATTCTATAATACCATCAAATGAATAAATGACATGCAATATTCAGGGCTCCGAAGAAGAGCTTATAGATGCAGTAGGTTTGAAGAGACCAGTGACTGTAGCATATGAGGCTACAGACGATTTTATGTTATACAGTGGCGGTGTGTATACTAGTTCCGAGTGTAGATCTGATGCTGCTGTAAGCTGATTCATTTCTCCAAGCTTTTTAAACTGAGGTTTGGATATAAGTGTGTAAATTTGATTTCTCTTCCTTTATATTGCAGAATGTGAACCATGCTGTGTTAGCTGTGGGATACAACAGAGCTGTGGGATACAACAGAGCAGGACCTGGCTTGCCATACTGGATTATAAAGAATTCATGGGGCGAATCATGGGGACTCAAGGGCTACTTTCACATGGATCTCGGGAAGAATATGTGTGGTAATGTCTTTGTCTTCAAAACCCAATGCATTATGCAAAAGCAAAAAAAGCAACAACAAATGCTTATAGGTCTGCATCTTTAGCACGGGCTTTAATGTCGAGAATACATACAATACTAGAAGCGCCCTGTGGCTAAAACATTGCAAACGTTTTGTAGAAAATTCCTGATAGATTGTCTTTAGGTCCTTTAAAACCAACCAGTTCTGTAGCTCAAGAGCAGTAAAACAACGTTACTTTTTTTCGTCTCCGACAGTCAATACCAAAATTACACGAAGATGACTAGCAGAAAATGACAAATAAAACATAACACAAGCTTAGAAACCTTAGAGGAAACAAATGTAAAATTGTAAACATCAAATATGCAAATGTCATTAGAAAATCCTTCTCAAATTTGAATGTAGGTATTGCAACTTGTGCATCCTATCCTATGGTGGCAAAAGACATCGTTTAACACATCCCTCACACATATGTAAATAACAATATTTGATTATTTGTAAATATGTGTAAGCATAAGTCAAAAGACATTGTTTAACACTTATTGCACGTGTAAATTACAATATTTAATCATTTGTAAATAATGTGTAAGCATAAACTGCATCCTATCCTATAGTCGAGAAGACATGGTTTAACACATACCTCACAAGATATGTAAATTACATGTTTAATATTTGTAAGTGTATAAGGCTAGAGAAGACATGGTTTAACACATACCTCACAAGATATGTAAATTACATGTTTATTAATATTTGTAAGTGTATAAGGGCGCTTTCCCATGGACGGACGGACCTGGATGAGGTCGGGCCCAGTCCAAAAGTAATCGTTTGCCACTCGGGTTCTTAGCCCATGGGAACATCGGAATAGCAGACTAGACCTTTAGAAACACGGAGATTTTTACGCCCATAGGAAAGCACTCTAAGAATTATGTGTTAGTTATCTTGAGACCTAATTACTATAAGAGATTATTGCGGTGGGAGACAATCATTGTCGCGCGGAATCTATCGTGGCAGTCAAGCACTTCGTGACCGACTTATTGGTTTGAATTGTTAATAGACCCACTTTTTGGCTTGAATTTGAAATGGTTCAAACAAACGTATTCAAATCCTTAAATTTGAGAGCGAAAACATTTGAAGAGACGAGTTGGGAAGAGAACGTCAAGGCGGCCTTTGGCGCATGCTGAAGCGGCCTTGCGATAAATTTCTTGTATATATAAGGCGATTTCCTTTTATGTTTGAAGGTAATATTTCGCCTAGGCACACGGTCTTTGAAAAAAAAATAAATGAAAATAAAAAAGAGGTGACGTCTCGTTCTTGCAGTAAGCAATCCGCCCTGCAGAGCAAGTAATCCGGCCTTGCTCGATTCGACCACCTTTCAATATGCGGAATCATGTGGCGGTATCTCTTAGAAAGGTTCTAGATCTCCGAGAAAAGGTTCAAAACCGACAATGAAGTCGCTATGGAGAGTCGAGAGTTTGAGCTAGAAGCCGCTTCTGCGCACTGGATCCGACTATAGAGAGCAACAATTTCTTCCAGCCTCTACTGTAGTTGAGCTCGCCATCTGTCTTAGATGCGATGATGATGGATTTTTCCATATGAACTTAGATAGCCAAGAATATCCATCTTCCTATTCGATCAGTTTGGAGCATGGAATTTTAGCCAAATCCAATTGTAAAACCCAAAAGGGGCATCAAAATTAAGGCACTTTCGAGACGCCCTGCTTTCTCACGGCTTTGACGATTATACGGTATTGCAGACTTCTCCAATTGCTTCAAAGCGACATCAAAGCCGCTACGAGAAAACTAGCCCTTATATATGGATTCAACACAAAATTGTCTCTTGATATGCACTTGATTCAGCGAGTGGGAATTGTATTATTATGTTGAGTTTTATCAGGATGTGTGCAAAGAGGGGATTGCGAGCTCAAATTGAGCAGCCAACCACGGCATGGCAAATCTACTAATGTGCTTTGTCTGTTGCCATCATGGTCAAAGTGTCGCTCAAAACCCCCATGGTTAAATCCATTGTTGAGGCTTAGGAGCGATTTTGTGCTCAAAATAGGTAGCGAGATCTGGCTATAGCGAATCCGAAGTTTGACTGGTCCTAGATTGAGGGGGGGGGAAGCTTAACTTGCAGAGGCTAAATTTGGTTTTGTTTTTCCTTTGTCACGTTTATCTTTAAACCAAAGCAGTCGGGTTCTAGAGCAAGCAGTCTCCTCAAGTGGTGCTTGTGTTAAAAGCAGAGTGGACCCTATGTTTCCTGCATTTTTTAATTTGGCAATTCTCTGGTGGACATTGATCATCTAATTTGTAGAGCACTTGAGAGAGGCATTCAAAGCACCTACTTCATATTCGTTCAACTCCCTTCTAGAGCAATAATAATTGATGTGCTTGCAATTGTAGGTATTGATGCATATTTCATTGTTTCAATTGTCTGCAAAATTGCTCAATGCTATATATCAATTTTCTCTCTGCGTTTTTTCAAAAGTATACTAGATAAACAACAATATTGCTCTAAATAAACACTTTCTGCTTATGGATAATCACGATTCCCTCAGCTCTCCAGGTTGTATTATTAGGGACAACAGAATATTCGCTACTGAATTTGACACAAACATCTGATTTCAAGATTTTATTTATGCCTTTAGATGGCATTCAATTGGTGTGACCTTAGCATATATAGTTCAAGTCTTAGATTTAGGGCCAATAATTGCTAGTGAGGGGGTTGAAAATTGATTCAGATGTTAAGATATGGCATTGAAAATTAAGAAAGAAAATGTATTAATTGTTTTGGTGAATTGAATCTAGGTTTCAGAGGTCCAGGATTATGTTCATGACAGTGTTGATGCCATGATATCTTCTTACTTCTTTTTGACTTCTTAAAGCCCAAGATGTTTGAAAATTTAGCCCATGTTGATGGGTGCTATGTTCTTATCTCCTGCATCCCTAAGGCCTATTGCTCATATTGCTAGCTGTGCAAACTTCCTTACAATTCATTTATTGTCCTTAGGCATATGCTACAATGTCTTTGGAGCTTGCAGGTTCCAGAGTTGCAGGCAGTGTTATTTGTTTAAGGTACTTTTGGTGTACCTTAGCTGAAATAGTATTGTTGATGTGCGATAATGGAATAATGAGGTTAGTGTTACAATTAGTGTGACCTGTAACTGATTATTGCAGTTTTGTACATTGTGATTTGGATGAAGACACTCATTGTGACTTGAGGTGCTAAATTACTGATTGAATTACAGTTCCTGGGCATTAATTGTTTATTGTATGATTTTTATAGTGTACTTAAATGCCTCATGATGATCAAATGAGCTAGGTGTTTATCATAGAAGCCAACCTATCTCTAGGGTTAGGGTAAACCTAGTGCAGTTAGGGTTAGATTGGGCAGTTAGGGTTAGTCTGGTAGCTTATCAATATAAGTGGTACTTTCTAGCTTATCAATGGGCAAGATTTGAATGTTGTTTGTGCTTGAAAGATACTATTCTTTAGGTTGGAATAGGAGCGATCAAACAATTCAAATAATTTGTGTTCAGTACCCAGGGAGAGTGGAAATCCACTAAACAAGGCTGGGTATCGGCATGACCAGTTTGTTTCTAATGCGTATAATATTCCAGCTTCAAGTTTCATGGCCTGCTTTATACGATCATGCATATCCATTTAATCAGTAAGGATAATGTTTTCAATTTCCACCTGACTAAAACTTGAATATTTATCCATTGAAGTGTTAAGTATCCGAGCATTTTTAGACGTGTGGAAGCCCTACGCTTTCTCATATCATCGGCACCAAAAACTTTAAAATTTGCACTCATTTTCTTTTATTTGGCATCTAAGTGTGTAACTTTCCAATAGGATCTCAATTCTTATAAATGGCTTTGTAGAGGATGATCTAAGGGATAATCATTCTAGTGGTAAGGAACTGACAGGCAGTAAAGTCGCTCCATCAAGGGGAAAACAAAAGCACTGGCGTTAGCTGTGTGAATCCATGGTTAGCTCAAGTGTGAATCTGTGCTGAAGTAGTCATGATGGGGCTTGTAAAGTTAGCTTACAAATGTCTAAAAATGTCTGATGTCATCTTCTTACGTCCCAAGTGGAATATGCAAGTTACAATGATAGAAACTAAGAATGCGTGGAAGGGGATATGGTTGAAACTCATTCCCCAAAGGTGCGCTTATTTGGCACGTTGTGCATAGAGCTCTCCAGGTGAATACAACAGTTATAAAGTATAAAGAAGAAGTGAGCCCATTGTGCCCTGCGTGCAAAGTGAGTGATGATTCCTTGGAACATTGCCTAGTAGAATTGGATTTGGCGCGAGAAAAGGTTTGGCAATACACTAGAGACCAATCAAATTCTCTTTGGCATCTATCTAGCGAAACGGATATATTTTAAACGCATTGCCTTTCAAATAATTAGGGCATGGACATTATGGATCATATAGAAGAGAGAGCAATTGTCTTTCTTGAAGAATACACTACAGTACACAATTGGGGTATGCTTTGGAAAGGTGTTTAAGAAAGTACAAATACATGACTGTGAGGCTACCTTGAAAGAGGTGGTTTGGGGAACTTTCATCAAATTCTAGTGGCTAAGCATCTTCAGTATCGTGTAAAAGGAGGTCGACTATATAGCTACCCCCTCTTCAAACTTGTGCAGGAGAGTGTGTATTTCCTATATAGTCATGTAGCATTTATTCAATATCAATAGAATTATTAATCCATTAGAAAATAAAAATAAAAAAATATATGGGATTCTTAAAGATAAAATAGTTAAACTTCCGTTTACTTCAAAAACATTGTAAAAACAAGCTAAGTAATATTCTGCTAACACATCGAGTGTTGTGCCATGTGGCATAGTTTCGAACTATGAATGTTAATAGTTTTTTCTTCGCTGCTGCATCGTAGTCTCCGATTTTCTTCAACGCCTGTTCTACAACGATCTAGAGCTCTATGTTTTCCAGCAATCTTACACAATATTTTGATGATATACAAGCATTCTGAAGACTTTTTATTGCCATAGAATATTACATAGCATGTTATCGCGTTACAAAAGCGTCCTTTTATGGGACTTACGAAATGTCCTTTTGCGGGACGTTTTGGCATATCAACCATGTCTTAGCATTGTCCTGTGTTGGATAGTTCCCATATCAGATTGTCCCCTAGACGGACATTTTTGTACACAAAAAGAAGATAAAAAAAGCGCATAGATTTCGGAAGTAGCAATTTTGTATATAAAAAGAAGATAGGGAACGCGATATTGGAAATAGACATGAGGGTGTCATCATTGAAAAGGAGCAATGGATTCAATAGCATGCTCCATGGCTTCAACATGAGATCAACCTCTAATATGTGTAGGAACCATCCATATTTCTGTTACCCAGGTGGAGCACCATTGCTGGAATAAAAACCCTACAGTCTACAACGTCCTTCTTGGCCCCGCCCTAGCCGAGTGGGGGAACTAATATCCTTGATGGGCTATGTACATGGGAAGTATAAACTTATGAAAGAAATGATTTGTAAAGCTACATGGCATAAAAGTTGTATTGGTAATGGATTGAGGATTTGTGTTGGGCACAGACAATGGGCAGGGCCACTGATAGTCCCACTCCTAACTGCATTTTGTTCAATAGAGCGCTTCAAGAAGGCTTTCCTCCATAGTGGATCACTAGCAGAGTTGTTCCCATCTATAAGATAGACGACCCCCATTGCCCAGCCAACTACAACACAAACATGGTCAGCCCGCTGTTTGCAAACTACTGGCCAACATTCTCGTGCTGCAATTGATGGTGTGAGCAGAGAAATCGAAGGCTCAATCCCTTATACATGTAGCATTCAGACCCAGCCACTCCACCATTGATAATATCTTTACATTGCAAACCTTAACTTGAGATAGTACGAATTATTGATAGGACTTGTATTGCTGCTCTGTTGATTTTGCGAAGGCTTTCAACATTGTGCCTGGGGAAAGGCTGTGGGAGAGATTGTTGCAGTTAAGAGACCCTACAGATTTGCAACATGCAGCATACTGGCTTTATGAGATATGCCTCATTTGAATGATAACATCACACCAACCTGTCAACACAATAGTGGTGGGGACCACCGGGGACTCTTCGACGATGTTTGGCATGTACATTGATCAATTAGAAGATTGGCTTGTTGAATATGAGGGTGACAAAGCTCAACTTGTGCGCCATATCATTAGATAGCTCATATATGCCGATCATGTGGATCTCTTAACTTACACCCTGATTGACATGGACCAGCATCTAGATGCTCTGGACACCTTCTGCCAAGTCAGTGGAATGCATGTTAAGATTAAGATGCTATTCATCTCGTTCTCATGTCAACCAAAGCCTTCCTCCTTTACTTACCAGGGTCAAAACGTAGAGGTTGCACCTACTTACAAATAACTGGGCGTGGAGTTCATTTCTACCACAATTTAGAAAACTTCTATCTGACTACAAGTGACGATAGGCTAGAAGGCACTATATGCAATGCAAAAGAACAACAACAATATAGACCTTTACGACTGAGCCCACCAGTCAAACCTATTCAGTGTCTTGGTAGAGTTCTGCCATATGTGGTAGAGATTTGAGGCCTGATGGTATCGGTTGCCAACTGGAATGACTGAGTGAAGCGGGTGCAAAAAGCCTTCTGGATTGGGAACTTGGGGTAAAGTCCATGGTTCCATATCAGATATGTCAGCAACATAGGTTTCTTACCTCCTCAGAGGTCCGCAGACGAATGCCACCTCATCTACTTTTAGAAGGCAAGCAGTAGGGGACAATGCTCGCCTTCCCAACCTTGCTTATACCATGGCCATGGGCTGCAGTGCCTTATAGCAGTGTACAATGTACAGTGTTGGGGTCTAAATTCTGTTGTTTCCCTCCTCATTTAACTATGGTATATCTATCTCTATCTTTAATTTCCTTACGATTGAGTAGAACAATTCTTAGTTAATCTGCATGTTTGCCATACATGATAGGTTGTGCTAGATATAAATAAATTTTTTTAACAATATGAAGATTGTTTGCCTCTTAGTATTGAGTCCATCCAAATCCGTAACAATATGATTGAGAACAACTAGCATATGAAATTATCCATTCTGGTCAAGGGTTATCATGGTTGTCAAGGCCATTGATAATAAGTCTTGCGATTGTCTTTCTATCTAAATTCCTCTACGAAAAACATATTTACACCAGACCTAGTTTGATTATTAAGCACCGAGTAAAACATTTGTGTCAGTACAATTGGTTTGAGGTAGAGTCGTATATGTGAGGGCACATGAGAAATTATGTAACACTTACTATATAAATTTCGTCAATGCTTAAAGTTGTTTTTTTTTTCTCTTTTTACGTTTGAAAGAATAGAATAAAATAGAGTAGAGTAGACTAATGTCTACGAAGACCAATAGAACATGGGACTTATACAATGTGCTAGTACAACCTTTACTAATAGGATTAAAAAACCCTTGCCTCGAAAGGTTTTCAAGAAAAAAAACACCTGCCTCGAAAAATTTTCAAGAGACGAACATTTGAAATAACAATGATGCTAGACATTCAATAAATCAGTTTGTACAAAGAAGATCTTGGTGATTGCTATTGGCTCAAAAATCGAGCACGTGCATTTAGTACCTCATGAATGTATTATGCCAAGTGAGAAGTTGCCAAAGCGTGGAATGTAATGCTAATGTCAAATAACCATTCCTGATCCCACAAGACAATCATATCAAAATAAGCTTCGTCAATGTAAGTACTCTCTCCCACCCTTACCCCAACCCTGCATTTTTGCTAGTTATTATTATTATTCTCACATGGCTTGGAGGGGGGCGGATGGAAGTGGAACCCTAGCCTTATCACATCTAACTGCAAACCAGTCAATAAGTACTCCTCTTAGGAATGGCCCCGAGACTTAACATCCAAACTCCCCTCTTGGGTAGTATCCAACAGTAAGGTAGACTCTGAAGGTAAGGGGATTAGCCTCTTCTCTCTCTAGCTTGCATATATTCCCTTGGGTATTTGCAGGTCTCGGGCACACATTCTTATACGTAGTTCACCCCATGTACAGGAGCTGGGGTGTGTTTTAGCACTGCAGAAAAAAGTCGGGATAAAATGGGACAAGGAAAACAATTAAATCTAAGAGCTCAACCATTTATAACTACAAGCTCTGGAGATTGTGGGTATTATATTGAACCAAACACGTCTAACCCACCATGAATCATTTTCAATTCATGAGTCAAGTAGTAAATACTAAGAGTCCATCTTCACTAAAGGTTTTAAATTTGAAGCTAACGAATGAATGTTTTCGAAAGGCAGACTGATTAAGGAAGATAGCCACATGCCAACAAGAAGGAAAAGAAAATCGAAAGCAAGAGAGAATAATAGAGCAGATAATTTTCAGAGGTTTCCTAATTTCCCTGCCAATTTATCAAAAAACAAAGGATTAATGAGGCATGCCAATTTTCTAAAGGGAAAATTCCAATTATACCCCTCAAGTTTGCAAAAATTTCAAAAATACCCTCCTCCAATGGAAAAAATGGTAATAGAGTTTTTGTTGCTCCTCAAATTCAAAAGTTGTCTCCACAAATATTATAGATTAGGATAAGATCTTTCAACAACGTCAAATTCATTGAAACTAGAGTTGAAATTCACAAGTTATGCTCATTTGCAGTCATTTTTTATAGCACTTACTTAAAACACTATAACTTGAAGATTCCAACTCCGTTTTAGACGATTCTACTGCTATTGGATAGCTCTCACTCTCATCGATAGTTTCATGAAAGGCAATATTTTAGTTGATTATCACAAGAAAGTTATTGCCATTTGAGCCAAATACCCTATTTCTAGGGGTATTCTTTAAACTTGAGGGGCATGTTTGAAACTTTCCTTTTCTAAATGACGTGGCAGACAAATGTTTAGTGACGTGGCACACGCGGTATCTTAAGACTACAGGTCCTAAAAAAAATCTCCTCCCTCAACCTAACCGGACAGACGCTTTGAACGAGCTGAGCAAAAAAGAAATGTTGATGTACAGGGCGATGCTAGCTTGGCCCAGGGAAAGATGCCGGCTTAACTACGGAAACCGGACCTAGAAGTCACTGCCGGAGATGGCAGGCAGTGTAATCGAGAGTTTAGGTTCTGAAATGCTGAGCATTGTTACTCCTGTATCAATATGTATGTTTCTGGTTGTGCTTCTGGTGCAGGGTCTCACTCCTCGTGGTCCTACGACTGGGTATCAGAGTGTAACTGTGCTAGTATATGATGAAAAAGCTTCTGATTCTACTTCAGAGAAGGTTGGAGGCGCTCTGCTCAATGCGTTGGTGTTTGTGGCTATCATTACCATAGTTACCTTCGTCTTGGTTCTGCTTTACTATTTCAGGTGCATCAAGTTCTTACGTGGGTACATGGCTTTTTCAGCATTTTCTGTGCTAAGTTATATGGCAGGCAATATTTTTGTTCTGCTTATTAGCAAGTTTTCAGTGCCCATTGATGCTATTACTTTTTGCATTCTTTTATTCAATTTTGCTGTTGTGGGTGTTTTTGCCGTCCATTCATCTAAAATGCCTATAGTCTTTACACAAGGATACCTAGTTATTATAGGGGTAGTCATGGCATTTTGGTTTACCACATTACCTGAATGGACAACCTGGGTTCTTCTGGTGGCTCTGGCATTATATGATATGGCTGCAGTATTAACACCCATGGGACCTCTTCATATTTTGGTAAAGTTGGCGGCTACTAGAGAAGAAGAGCTTCCTGCCTTTGTGTATGAAGCAAGACCAACAACTCAAATTGGCACAGCAGGTCCTGCCATAAGTAATTCTGCTTCAGATAGTTCTCAGATACCAAGAAGTATGGTTGCAAGCAGATGGAGGCAGCGATCTACAATGGCCCAGAATAGTGAAGAGGAGATTAGTCACCATGCAATTGAACTTCAGCCTACAAGGCATGTCATTTCCATGAATACACCTTCTGTCGAAGAAATTCAGCCAGAAAGGATTAATGAAGGACCTTACCATACATGGCATCAAACAAGTTTGGCTGAAGACAATTCGACTATAGAAGATGAGTTCGTTCCTCTTGTACATACATCTGGTTCTGGTACTACTAGTGCTGAAGTCACTGCACTCAATGGGAATGAACAAATAGGCCCGGCGTCATTTGGAGGAATTAAACTTGGGCTTGGTGATTTTGTCTTTTATAGTGTCCTTGTAGGAAGGGCAGCAATGTTTGACCTTATGACTGTGTATGCCTGTTATTTGGCCATCATTGCAGGACTTGGTCTAACTCTGATTTTGCTCTGCTTTTGGCAACGTGCCCTCCCAGCCCTTCCATTCTCAATTCTACTTGGGGTTGCTTTTTACTTTCTTGCAAGATTATTGATGGAGCCTTTCGTTGTAGGCCTCAGCTCAAATTTGATGTTCTTTTGAGGTAGGAACATATTTCCAGACTGCATAATGTGTCCTTTATACTGCTCACGCAGTAGAAAGAATTGTTATTATTGATTCATTTTATTCGAAAAGAAAAGAAAGACATTTTTTACACTGTTATCATGATCACAAATGAGAATGTTGCTTCCTTGGGTTGCAGAAAGACAAGTTCGGATTTTCTTGGAGGGCCAATAATGGCAAATTGATTCAACATGAGGAATCTTCTAGATGATTGGGTGTTCCTTTTCCTGGTGAATCTGGAACGTTCAAAAGTGACATCAATCATGCATTATCATTATTTATGCCTTTGCCACCAGGTTATGTTCCCTTTGGGCACATCCCAAAAGGTTGCCCTTTGCTATAAACAAGAGCTTGGGTAAGCACCACGGTACTGGATTGATATGAAAAAAAATATTTTGACGATGCCTCTCGAAATATGATACTGTAACTTCACTTACTTTTTCAATGACTAATAAAGAGGCGAGACTTGGCTCCTTTGAGATTTAATTTAAATTGAAATATATGGTAGACAGGGCATTAGGCGATTTTGTATTAGTACTGTAGTGGTACTGGTGCAGATTTGGATGGCATCTGGTGTAACTCTTTTGACGTTTTCCAGATTCAAGCTCACTTTGCTGGACAGCAACAGCGGTAAGCATTCATTTTAGTTTCCTGCTGTGATGGTTGGAAAATTACCCATATCTTCTATACCAATTTTCTAAGAGTACGATTTTGTGTTTAAGGAGTTTGCCAGTGGGCTCATGTGGTCAGATATTCGTAGCAGCTAGAAGCGTCATTTACATGCGAAGTGTCAGCAAAATGGTGCTTCAAACCGAGTAGACGGATTGTATAGGAATAAGAATCAGATTGAAGACCTGGATGAACAACCTTGGCAAAGCATCAAGAGGTTGCAATAACGTCCTCGGCAGGGGAGTGTATTATTAACTTTGGAAATGTTATCCTGCAAGTTCAGGAATGAAGAGGAGGGGAGTTGAGAGCATGAGGATCAGTTGAGATATTTGGATGGAGAGAATAGACATGCAGAGGGGGCAAGACTATTTGAGATTTTTTTGGGATGGTGGCAATGAACTAGGACAGTGAGAAGGGCACTGCGTTTTGTGGCAACATATGTAAGTGGATGTGTTTAGTACATCTGTAAACATTCTAACAATTTTCATGCTTATAACAAATGACATGGAAATGCAAGCCAAATTCATGCATAACATTAAGAAACATTAATAATTTGCAGGCTAGAGAAACTATTGGTTTTTTCTGAATAAATCAGTATTTTTTTTTCAAATTAACCATTAAGAATATTACCTAAATGCGCTTTTATTTTGTGTATTTTACCAAAATAGTGCACGTATTTCAATTATTTCCTTAAATGCACCTGGTCAACAAAATACCACTATATTATAGCATATTTACTTAAATGCCCTCAATTTTTTACGAAATTATCAAGATGCCCCTCAAGTACATTAGAATTTAATAAAATACCCCCCCTCATAAAAATGCACATATTAACAAATAACTTTGATACAAGATTTTTTTTTTAAGATAATTAATTACCAGAACATATATTTTGGACTAATAATTAATAGAAGTAAATTCTTTTGAAAAATATTCCATGTGATGTCTCGTGCTGGTAGTGCAGGAAAACTACGATGGTTTTGCCTGACCCCTTGGCAATTTTTTACTTCGCAATGGCCTCTTTTATGAGCCATCATCCATATTGCGAATACATCTCTTCTTTGGACACCCTGGTTGATGATGAGGAATTGGCAGTAATGGAACATCTTCATTAACTTCATCATCATGTGTTTTGTAGTGGTTTTATTCGAGATAGTATAGGTACTGGCAAATTCTGATAGCAGTACCCATAAAGATATGGGAATTTTTCAGTATTTGGACTATCTAGAGTAAAAACACCACATGAAGATGTTACATTACTGCCAGTTGCCCGTCGTCAACCAGGGCATCCAAAGGAGAGACGCATCTGCATTGAGGCTGGTGGCTCACAAAAGAGGCCATTACGATGTAAAAATTGCTAAGAGGTTGGGCTATCGGAGCTTTCGTGCACCACCAGCATGAGACATCACATGGAACATCTTCAAAAGAATTTACTTCTACAAGAAATTTATCGCGGCGACCTTGGCTGCCGCGAACATTTCTTTTATCCACAAGGCCGCCGCGAACATTTCTCTTATCTATTTCCTCTATGTTTTAGAAGTGAATCAGAAGAAGAGAATTTTCTAGACCATCCTTCTCTCGCTCGACTCGCTATAAGGAGTCTAGTCTTTAAGAGTAGAGTATACCAACATATGCATATGTAATCCATTGTGCACCCATTTGATGGAGCGAATATTTTAATATAAAGGTGCAATAGGGGCATGGAAATCAATATCTTCATGGTAAGATGCGGATATCTTCCTATAACTTGGATATATGGCCAATGAATAATAAGCCTGGAGATTTTAACAAAATTCAAAGTTATATCATTTTATGCTTAATATAAAAAATATTCTCAATTGATGCAAGTGAATTAATGGGGCTTTTACCATTACCACGTTGATTTTAATCACACTTGTTCTTTTGTTTATGGAAGGCATGTTTGCGACTTGTCTTCATCTATTAAGTTTAGCTAACACCCATAATTAATTTACAAATGCAGAGGGTGAAGCCTCCGCATTCAATAGTAGGAACAATATTTAAATAAACAATAAGTGATTGGACCCATTTTCCTGTAAATGCATTGTAGCAACTGCTACAAAGGAAATTGCTGCAAACGCACCGCAAATTTTGAACTAGAAATGATTTGTCAACACTACAAAGACAAATGGGATTTTATGTAAGCATTTACATCCTGCTTGATAAAGGAATTGGCTATTTCTGCAAAATCATCATATCCTAGGAAAGCTTGAATGATGTTCTCTGGTACTGCTCCTGGAATGCATCCTCTGTACACATCTAGAATTGTAAGAACACATTCAAGAACTGAAAGAGGTACTGACTCAACACTAATCCTCTGCAACATGCTTCAGCTTTCAGAGTTGGACGAAATGTCAAATCTGTGCATAGCAAAGAGTTTAAGAAAAATGGACAATCAAAGCAAGCAGGAGGACGAACATGGACGACCGCTTTTAAAGCAGAGGGCGCAACGCCAAAGATGAAAAAAGAAAGATGAGGATGAGGAGTGTCATGATTTGAGACATGCAAAACAGAAGAAAAAAATAGAGAAAAATTCAAGCTAACCCTTTGAGAGTTCATCGGTTTAGCAATCCAGGAATTGGGTCCAGCAAACCGGCAGAAATGAAAGGACGCCATACAACTAAAGCAAGGATAGACCTGCACCTATCAGTTATCCAGCACCCATTGCCGTATAAGGGAGAGAATAACTAGTTTTATCACTGGAACTGAGAACAGATGTCATAGAGTCTGAGCTAAAGAGATTCCTTCAGGCATATGGCAAAGATTTATGATTTAAACTACACTTTTCCAGTTAAACATAGCAGAACCACGACGGAATCGCCATCACATGCATAAGATGTCTCCGGAAAGAAGTGGTGCTCAACATTTCTTTCCCTAAAAAATCTATGGTGGAAATTGTGTTTTACTTGATGATGGTCAAGATGGATGCCTCGACGTCAAAAGTAAAGCAATTATATATGTTAAGATTAATTCAAATGTATGTTCTGGCAATCAATTATCTTACGAGAAATTTATCGTGGCGGCATGAACATTTATCTTTCCCGACTTTAAGTAGTCGACACGTATCACTAATCAAAGGCTATTTTTACACCACCTGTTTGCATTCTAAGCCACACATAATGTACATATTTTTCATAGGGAATCGTTGAAACGAAGTCTATCTCGATAATCGACATATGTCATTGCCTTCCTTCTGTCACCTGTTCGCATTTTAAGCCACATGTAAATAATATCAAATATCATTAATATTTATAACATCGATTTTGAATGATGATATGCAATAATCATGAGTGTGCAAAATTGACAGGTGTCTTTTTCGTCATTCGAGATAGTGTGAATTATCATGACATGTGCCTTTCTCATTTATGACATTGATTTTGAATGATTATGTGCAATAATGATGAGTGTGCAAAATTGACATGTGTCTTTTTCGTCGTTAATTAACATGTGCCTTTTTCATTTATGACATCAATTTTGAATAATTATGTGCAATAATAACACATGTGCCTTTTTCATCATTCGAGATACTGTGAATTATCATGACATGTGTCTTTCTCATTTATGACCTTCAGAAGCGAAGTTCTGACAACAGAATCAGACCTGGGCACAGGTTTCAAAAAGGCCCTGATCCGCCATAAATGCGCTTAATTAATTTTTTGCACACGTGTCACTTCCATGTAATAAATAAGGAAGAACATTTAAACAGAAAACCCAAAAAATTAGATCGCTAAGGTTTTCAACCATTACAAAATGCTGAAATCTGCATACTTGTCACTTCCATGTAATAAATAAGGAAGAAAAAAAAAATGAGAACAGAAAAGGCAATACAATTATATAGAAAGGAAAGGGCATCTTGTATCAAAGTTATTTGCTAATGTGTTCATTTTTATGAAGCGGAGGCATTTTAGTAAATTCTAATGTATTTGAGGGACATTTTAGTAATTCCGATAAAATTGGAGTGCATTTAGGTAAATATGTTGTAATACAATTGTATTTTGTTGATCAGAGACATTTAGGAAATTTATTAAAATACAAGGGCTTTAGGTATATGAAATATAGAGGTATCTAGGTAATTTTCCCTTAAAAAAATACAAAACACATGTCATTTCAACCATTGAAAAACATTTAATATAGTTGGGAGTATATGATACGGCAGAAATATATTACATCCATTGCCCACATGGTATACTGTGGCAAGAAAACACACGAATTCACCTGAACTTTGCAAAACCTGTCACTGTACCATAATTCAATATTCAACAAGCACACTCGACATGAAGCTTGAAACCACTGACTTTACAGCTCTGAAAAAGCTTCCTTCCAAAACTGTTATCCAACAAATCAGAATACGGCAGTGGAAGACAGTACGTTCCTTTCTCTTTCTAACCCCACCATTAGCAGAAAGCTTCTCTCCATACCCTGTTTTCCTCGCTTCATGCTTCAAACTAGCATGGCTTCTCTTCCTTTCTTCCTCAGCATGGCTTCGAAGCATCCATTGTAGTAGATCCAAAATTCTTCTGTCCTACGAGGAACAGGAAATTGAAGAACTAAAGATAGAAGAGGCATGTTTCCAACTATCTCGTTCAATTCAATTCAATTATATTCTTTCTCCGACTTCTGCTATGTTTGGGGGAGTGATTCAATAAAGAGGCATGTATCCAGCCATTTTGAGCAGCCTAGAAACAACTACAGATCAATACGCCCACTAATTTAGGCAAGTCAGAAGTGGTGTAATAAAATGGATTCCCATGCATGCTCCACACATCCACACTTGCCATACATGTCAATTAGTGAAGTCCCCAGCACGACATCAGAATGAAGGCCAGGATGCTTGCTAGTTTGAATGTTGCCTCTAGAAAAACAACAATAGAGGTATAATATGATGGTGTACTTTAGGAAATAGGGGGAGTTGAAGCCATGGAGTTATTTCAAATCATTGTAGGCAAAATTGATGCAGTGCAATGATATGTTAAGGAAATAGGGGAGTTGAAGCCATGGAGTTATTTCAAATCATTGCAGGCAAAATTGATGCAGTGCAATGATATGTTAATCTCAAAGACACCAAGTGACTCTATTATACAATTGACAATTGGCAAGTTCCATGTCAAGTTTATCATAAAACTTGTAATACTCCTTGTGTGGTACATACAATCCAGAACTGTTGCATTACCTTGCCCGTGTTGCATGTCCATGCGGACACCCTCCACGTCTTCAATAACTTATATCACCCATGTTATAGAGATAACGGGACGTAGTATTTTCATTAAAATGACTTATCCAATAAAGTAATTCCAGCTTTACACCTTAAAGTTGTTACCCACTGCTACATTAAAGTCACCTTTAAATGCTTGACCTTTATATATAAATACCTCCCATTCGCTACTTCCACCTTTGGTTCCTCCTTCCTCGGATCACGTGGCCTTGCTTGGGCTCCTTTGCCTTGGACATGCTACATGCTATCGGTCTTGACCACTAAGCTCTTGGCTATGGACGTTGCACGATTACTGTAGATCTCCCCCATCACTATGCTTTACTAGCTTAATATATCCTATTGTGGATATATATGAACTGTTGCTTGATCTTGACATATTATTTTGTTAGTGTTCTATAGATATGAATGATCTAGCTATTAAGCTTAGACTCATTGCATATCATAGAAAGAACTACCTTCGTAGTTACACCCTTTGCCATGCATTTGTTATTATGCTCCTAGTGAAGAGGCCTTGAACCTAACCCGGCTCTCAAGCAAGCCAACCTGTTATCTTCATGGACCAACTGAGGGATTGCCAAGGGCTTAATGCATGGGGATTGATCTAGTTCAACTGAGCATCGACATGTCTGGCCTAGTTGGCGATGCAATGAAGAGTAGGGTTGAGGGTCTCCCCTGATGAATGGTAGCTGGTAGAAGAATCTTCATCTCCATCCTTTAGAAATCATCTCCAGATTGCAGGTCAATTTTTAGTTCTACTCGTGGGTACTTAAGTCACTACTTAGCTATCAAGGAGTATATCTTGACGAGCCCCTGAATAATTTGTGGTAGTATTTGCTATGGGGGGTTGAGCTCTATAGCATTCGGCATTCATGGGTGATCCTATTCTTGTAGTGCCTGGGAGAGGGGGAGATGAAGCAAGACCCTAGGCTTATTTCATATAACTTGCCAACCAGTCAGTGAGCGCTCTTGTCTTTCGAAAAGATCCCGAGAATTAGTATTCAAACTCCTTACAGTATCACAACCCCTAGAGTGGACACTACCAAAATTGCACAAATAGCTCCTACTTTATGATGCAGAATAATATCCTCATTTCTATCACTGAAGTCTTAGTCTGCTACATTGCCTTTAAACTAGTTCCAAATTGTGCCCAATGTCCCTCTTTCGAATCAACCAAAGGTATTTCGAAATGATAAAAGTTTGGGCTATGGCCAAACTACAAAGCTAATGTAGAAGGAAGAGTTCACCAAATTGGATGCGCATTCAATTTGGTCCATGACCATACCTGTTTAGTCGGTTTAATCGGCACTTCATATAATCTATGGAACAAGAACTAGCCAAATGTTTTTGCACAAATGCTTAAAGGTCGTACATATACAAAAAAGAACTGGGCCAGATCTAGAAAATGAGTCGTAAACAACATCACAAAAACATAAGAGGCAAAATCAAAATGGCAGAACCAAAATAGAAACATAAGAGCATCAATGAATTAGAATGCAATGCACTTTAAATCATGCCAAAGAATCATTGCCATAAATTTAATCAAGGCAAATGATCATCAATATATTGTTAGCTTTTTAACAGATTGCAAGCATGATAGACAAAACCCTCCTTATCAAAGTGTCGAGTATTCTATTGCATTAGTCTATATTAAAACTGGACTCTAAATCTCAAAAGCAGACAACAAATTAACAGAAATGGCCTCTAAATCTCAAATCAGACAACACATCCCAGTTGAGTATGCAAATCTCACATCAAAGCATGTAGATGCTTCCTGGGATTCTCAAAATGTCCTTTAAATCAAAATTTCCACCGCCATTTAACATTAGACGATCCATTCGGGAATTCACAGAATGGCATTCAGATGTATCATTCCATGAAAACTCAATGCTAATGTCGGTGTGCATCTATAATCTGCCTCTATATCCAGTTGTTGCTGAGATGAACCGAAGGAAGCACCATCAGAGGCATCTATGAATTCAGAATAATTACGAAACCCTAGGAGCAGCAACGGCTATAAGAGGGATAACACCTTCAAACGAGAGTGTTATGCCCTATTATAACAAACGAGAGACGGAGGCCTGATGGATGATCTTGATATATGATTTTGTTAGTGTTCTATAGATGTGGATGATCTAGCTATTAAGCTTGCACTCATTGCATATCTTTGAAAGGAACTACCTTCGTAGTTACATCATTGGTCTATAAGATTAGTGTGCATTTGTTAGTATGCTCCTAGTCTAGAGGTTTTGAACCTTATCTCGATTCAAGCAAGCCAATCTGGTGATCTTCATGGACCAACTGAGGGATTGCCATGAGCTAAGTAGAATGCATGGGGAGTGATCAAGTTCAAGTGCGCATCAACTTGTCCAGCCTAAATTGGGATGCCATGAAGGGTAGGGTTGAGGGTCTTCCTTGATGAGTAGTAGTTGGTATGAGAATCCTCGTTTCCATCCCTTGGAAATCATGTCCAGGTTGCAGTTTCATTAGCATCAATTCATGTTTTTGCTCGCGGGGCACTTAGGTCACTACTCAACGATCGAGGATTATGCCTTGACGAGCCCCTAGTTAGTTGGTGGTAGTATTATGGGCTTTGCTATGGGGGATGTGGTCCTTGAGCTCTAGGTTCAGCATTCGACATTCATGGGTAATCCAATTCTTGCAGGGCCTGGAAGAGGGGGAGATGAAGTGGAACCCTAGCCTTATTTTGTATAACTTGCCAACTAGTCAGTAAAGACTCTTGTCCTTCGATAAGGCCCCAAGAATTAGTAATCAAACTCCTTATGGTATCACAACCCCTAGAATTGGCACTACACAATTGCACAAATAGCTCCTACCTTCAGATGCAGAATGATATCCTTGTTTCTATAACTCAAATCTTGGTTGTAGTCTGCGACATTGCCTCTAAACTAGTTCTAAATTGTGCCGATGTCTTTGTTTTGAATCAACCAAAGGTATTTCGAAATGATGGAAATTTGCACTATGGCCAAACTACAAAGCCAATGTAGAAGGAAGAGGGCAACATATTGGGTGCGCGTCCAATTTGGTCCATGACCATACCTGTTTAGTCAGTTTGGTTCACAATCTGCATTTCATGTAAGAATGGAATCTATGGAACAAGAACTAGTCAAACGTTTTTGCACCAATGCTTAAAGGTCGTACTTATACAGAAAAGAAAATGCGCCGTAACAAAAGAGGCGAAACCAAAATAGCAGAACGAATATAGAAGCATAAGAGCAGCAATGAATGAGAATGCAATGCACCTTAAATCATGCCAATGAATCATTGCCATAAATTTAAGCAAGGCAAAAAATCATCAATTTATTGTTTAGCTTCTTAGGATTGCAAGTATGATAGACAAAACCCTCCTTATCAAAAGTGTCAAGTACTCCATTGCATTAGTCTATATCGAAACTGGCTGAAGGAAGCACCATCAGCGGCATCTATGAATTCACAATAATTACGAAACCCCAGGAGCAAAGCGGCTATGAGAGGGATAACAACCTCGAACGTGCCCTATTATAATAAACGAGGGTCAGAGGCCCGAGTTTGTTATAGTAGGGCATTATACCCGAGTTCTAGGGTGTTATCTACCTTAACAAATTGGGCCTGAGAGTTTTATGGTGGTTTCCATAACAAGCTAGTTGTCTATGGCCATTTAGCATAACAAACTACGTGTTTATGTGCTTTTCAATGTGTTACTGGTTGGTAATACCATTGCAACCAACGGCTGAGATCTAATTTCAGCTATAAAACTTGAGGGCCAAGTTGTTAAGGCGCCAGATGGTCCCTTTTCTCCACCGGCACTAGGGATTGCTCTTAGTTTTATTTTGCTAGCTTTTTCCCGAATCAAATTTATTTTGCTAACTTTTTCCCGACGCGGAAATCAAATAATATATATGTATGTTCCAATGATTGCATTGTCTTTTGTATCACTACACAATTTCCACCACTAGACAAATACACCATCAAACACTAATGTATACTCTATACTAAGGGAAAGAAGCATTGTGTAATTTAGGTCCGCATTATTAACACACAACCCCCTCGTTACGTGAGATACAAGCAGCATGTGGGCAAATAAGTAGCAAAAACTTTCAAGAGACATTGCTCACCTAGGCATTAACCTGTCCACTTAATTTCACTTCATTGCCACACTAGATTTATTCTCCTGCCTTCTTATATCATCAGATCATAAAAGAAGATCATGCCATTACCATTGTGCACAGCAGACAATATAAAGATGCACAAGTCCAGGAATTTAGCATGCATATTGGAAAACAGCACTTTCTTTTTGTGTACCACAAACCCTTTCTGAACATATAATTAGGTGATAAATGTTGGCAATTCCCACTTTGGAATAGACTACACAAAAAATAGGGGTGTAATAAAAAGTATCATTTTACAGGAAACAACAATAACCTTATCCTGTCTTATTGCAGTCCCCTCTTTATCTGAGAGAAGGGAGAAGTATTTGTTCCTATACAATAAATTAACACCTTACCAGACTATGGTACAAGAGACCCTGTTCAAGCCATTCTCCTAACATCCAGAGCTGGATTTGGAGCTACATCCAACTTTGTCTTGTGAATCAGTTTTGGGGACCTTAATCTCAAGCAGTTGTTCCACCACACATCTACAGATAGGACAGCGGTTTGTTTGAAACCTCAAGACCTTGGCACATTCGCTGCACATGCACTGCAGCAAGAGATATACTAAGAATCCGACAGTGACTTTTAAAAACTAAAAATGTCCAAAAGAATCTAAATCTTACCATATGTCTGCATGGCAACACTGTAGTATCCCTTGGCTCTGATAGACATATGACACACTCCTTTCCCGCGTCTGTGCCATCAAAATTAGATTCTGTAGCATTTGTCTCAATGCCATATATTTCTTGTAGTTCATATCTCACACCATCTACCCATATGATCTGCTTCAGGACCTTTGGATAATACTCCCCATCATCTTTGGATTCGATGGTTGCATGGGTAGTTTGAGAATTTACCCATTTTGGTAAAGGTCCACCAATCGTGACATTGTTTCTTGGTGCTGAGTCAGTTGGCTCGTTCTTTGATAATGTTTCTGTCCTGATAATAAGAGTATAAATCTCATCTTGTCCATCTTTCAAGAGCTCTTCTGTACTATATAGAGAAAGATTTACTCCAGTACCAGATGCCTGAGAAAAGTTTTGGCCCAATCCCTTCTCGAAAGGTACCCGAACAGGTCGAAACAAATCTGGCTTTAGGGTGGTAAGGGTGCAATTTGGTCCCTCTTTCGCCAGCAAGAAGATTGAAATGCTGCAAGTGCAGAGAAACAACAGTTATGTAATATTTAGGCAATCCTTTCCTCTATGGTGATAGCATGGTCTTGACAGAAAAATAAACAACTGTCTGGGCACAATGCCTGAAATAGACAAAATGTTTTAACATAGGGAATGCAAGATTTCCAAGGTTAAATGTTGGATTGAATTGTACTTTGGTCTAGCTAAAATTCCATTTAAATTAAGACTATACACATGTCATAGAACTGTAAGCCAGAAATGTCTATGCCAAAATACCAATACAATGGTGAATAACACCGATAAATGACTAGAAACTAATGGATCCACTCAGAGCTAAATGGAAGTAAATAGCTATGAAGATACTGGCTGTTAAGGCATGCAAAACTGGCGGTCAAAAAGATACAGATAAAAAAATGCAAGTGGCTCAGCTTGGACAAAACTGTCTATCTTCAAAAAATAACTAGTCAACAACCCTAATTGTAATTGTCACACACAGAAACCAGTGATCTCAGCATATGTCCCTTGGCACATATAAAAATCAACCTAGATTATCAAAAGAAAATTTTCTGACCTGCCTGGCACTGTGGCATCAAATGCAAAAGACACCAAATAAAACCCTGGATTTTGTTCATCCTTCACAAGTTTAAGAGTCGTCTTCTTCACATTGACATCATTCTGAATTGTTCTTGCTTTCTGATGCTCAGTTACGGGAACACGAGGGGGCGAACTATGTGATCCAGACAATCTAAACCCGGGAGGAGGCAAGCTCATAAGATAAGGAGCATTATTGGGCGAATAGGTATGAGAATAAAAATGGCTACTAAAATTTGTAGGGTAAAAATAAGGAGGGATGGTAGGAGGAGAAGGGGATGGTCTAGCCCCTGGATAACCAGGAGGATGAGGAAACAAGCGAGGAAGAGGGGCAGATTGCCTTCTGTTGCTGGGTCCATTCCCCATGAAATCTGCCTCTAAACCCTGTTGAAAACAACTGCTCAAACTTCTGAAAAAAGGATCCAGGTTCAAGATTACAAGGGCAAATGCAGCAATCCATATCAGTGGAAAAACTCCGCCATGAAACCCACCAAATCTACAGAATTGCGGGCAATGCCGGAGATCAAAAGGGGTCGTGTGATCCAGAACTGAGGGTGGTGTGATGGTAAATATTCAGTGGGCTAACGAGATCCATCTTTTATTTGATGGTCGGACAGAGAATGGATCAAAAATGGTGTCTTACAGCCGGTGGATTGCCAGAATGGAGGAAAAAGAAGAAAACGAAGCAAGATAGCGGAGTTAGGAGTCGTCGCTACATTTAGGGGTGGGTTGTGTCTCTTCCTAGTGTCCCTTACAATGGCACGACATAAAAAAATACTATCTAATTTTTTTCTACGTTCTTGACAAATGTCCTACCAATAGAACATAGCATTACCAAATACAACACATAGCATATTATACAAGAAATTTATCGCTTCAATTTAACTCGTCGAATATTTCTCTTTATCGCGTCTAGGTCTTTGGTCTAGTGGTAACACACTAGTCCTATCTTTTTGCCAATGAATGTGTATCAATATAGAAACATGCGGGATTTGAACCCAATCTGAAGTGATATCAAAGATAAAATTTTATCTGCCAATGTACGTGTATCAATCTCTATTGATTTTGATGTATTAAAGAATATGATTTTTCCCTATTGGCTCGGTTACTGGCTGGAATTCCATTTGCCAATGTATGTATATCAATATAGAAACACGTGAGATTTGAACCCAGTTTGAAAGGATGTCAAAGATGAAATTCTATCTGCCAACGTATGTGTATCAATTTGAAACCACTCGAGATTTGAACCCAATTTGAAACTGTGTCAAAGCAATATCATTGAACATGTAGAATTTGAACACACATTTTACCGTAAAGGAAAAGGTTTAATTAGAGTCGAATCTAGAATATCATGCATTATGAGTCTATGAGATAACACGTTGTTGATAAACAAGGCGAATACCTTAAGCTTGTCCATAATAAAGAATGATGTTTTATGAAGTTAAAAAAACAATGAAAATGTAAGCACCCCTAAAACGAAGGAGGTTGCATCGTAACGCAGCACATGGTGGCTACTACAAACAGAGGAAGCAAGAGCCAAAGGGAGAGTTAGTTAGCAGCATATGAGTAGCAGACCTAGGAATTTAAACTACGTTTGAGAACTAGTCACGCCTTTCGAGCATACATAATAAAAATTTGATATCTGTGAGTGACGTCTCTGCTAGAGTATATTTTCGCTAAAAGGCGCGAAGGAGCATGAACAAAAAAATACAGCCAATCGAGAAAAAATCAATCCATCGGATTTGCTCGGGTCAGGTGATCTTAGATTTAGCCAATGTTGTGAAGGAGCTGCTGGAAAATAGCTTGAATGCTGGTGCAACTACTATTGAGGTCAAACTTAGAGAATACGGCGCTGAATCTTTTGAAGTAGCAGACAATGGCTGTGGTGTTTCGCCGGAGAATCATTAGGTAGACAATTTCATTTGAGCTAATGCATGTACCTCTCTGGAGATAACATGAATACCAAACTAGGGAACTTCTATTGATTTGAGATTTGTATACCGGTTTTACAGTGGAATAATTTAAGGGCTAAACTTAGCTATTTGGCGATTTTTTAGCACATTTTTAAAAAAAATTGGCTAAAGTAAATGGAAAAAATTGGGAAAAAAATCATAATTTTAGCTTAACTTTTTTCGGGACTGCACCAACCTGGAGCTCTTTAGCCAAATGCTAGAAAGTAAGAGAATGAAATTTTGTATTTTTTAGCCAAACCATAGAAACTTTTAGAATGGATTTTCGGGTAGTTTAGATAACATCATTCTAGTTTATATAAAATATATGACTAGTAGTTTAGTTTCTAGAATTATGAATTAATTTGAGTCATAGACTTTGCTAGTTAACATTATTTTAGAATGTTTTCACAAAGAAAATGACTAAAATAAGAGGAAACAATTGAAAAAAAGTATAGTAATTTGGCTTAATATTTTCTGTTGGCCACACCATAGAAATTTTTGGGATGATGTTTGGGGTAGTTTAGCTAAACGCTAGAAAGTATGAGAAAAAAAATGTGTAGAGTTTAGCTAAACCACAGAAAGTTCTGGGATTAATATCGAGCAAGTTTAGCTAAAGTCATTCTGGCTAATAAGAAATTTGCGATTAGTAATTTATTCTCTGGTTTTACTATACTTAGTTTCCCTTTGTGCTGAAACTTTAAATGTATATGTGAACCTCTTATTTGTCTTTGTGTCAGGGCTTGACACTTAAATATCATACTTCAAAAATCTCAGATTTTTCTGATCTACGATCACTTACGTCATTTGGGTTTCGTGGTGTGGCACTAAGTTCGCTCTGTACACAAGGTCCAAGGATCAGCCCGTTGGGGTGCAGTTAATCTTTGATCATTCTGGTCATATTATTTCGCAAAAAAAATTAGCACGTACAATAGGGACGACTGTTTCAGTGGGGAAGCTGTTTTATTTATTACCTGTCAGACATAAGGAGTTCAATCGCAATATTAGAAGAGAGTATGCAAGACTCTTGAAATATTGGACATGCGGCATATGAAGTCACAAATGCAAAGTTGCTTTTGCATCATCAGGAGTTGCTCATTATACTTTAATTTATAACGAGAATATAAGGGACTAAACTTTCCCAAGTTAGTGGTGTAAAGTTTATGCTTTGTTCGTACCAGTGGCAAGGAAACACTCTCCAAAATAATTTCCGCATGGTAAATTGTATAAGACTTCTCTGTAAACAAATGAACAAGTATTTATGTGCATGTCATTGGTCAAGTACCAGGCTAATTAATGTTTGCTTCTGTTCTAATTTCACTTTATTCAGGCTTATGTTTTGATTGCCAAAGGCATTCATTTGATATGTACTAGTCAAATAGAAAAGGGTGGAAGATCAAATATTCTTCATACGTAGGGCATTAATTCAATCAAAGATAATATCATAACTGTATTTGGGACGAAAACAGCAGCATGTTTGGATCACCTGAGTGTTTCTGTTGCCGAGGGATTTTTGATAGAAGGCTTTGTCTCTAAACCTGGCACTGGATGCGGTAGACCATCTGGGGATAGGCAATATTTCTACATAAATGGACGTCCTGTGGATATGCCAAAAGTCAACAAATTGTTAAATGAGCTTTATAAATCATTTAATTCCGAGCAGTGTCCAATGGCAATTTTGTTTATGGCACGCGTCAGAGCTTGCCTCGCTGTCCCTTGCCCTTATTAATTAGCTTCCACCTTCACATGCACCATTATTTCTTTTGTCCCCTTTTGACTTCCGTTTTCCTAATGCTTGGTGAAAAATGGATCCCGTTAAATGCTTATCTGGAGGATCCTAATTGCCGAATTATTGCCGGATTTAATCTAATTCATCCAATATTTACGGGGCTCCTCAAACTACTGGTAACACATTACTAACCCATTGTTTGTGAACAATCACATGGAATGATCACAAAAGGTGAACAATCACATGTAAAGCCCACCAACGGTGGGCAATTTAGTAGTAATACTCATATGGTCGTCACACCATCCCGCTCCTATGATGGCGACAAGTCAGAGCTGGAGCCGGAGTATTCGAACTTGGCTTATCCAGGTAATGGCAGTTGAACTCTGCAATTTTAGCAGGAGCATTAATCATATTCTCAGAAGCCCTCAGGTTCTATCACTTGATGAATAACCTTCCCAATCGACAAAGTAATACAATCACCGACGAAGAAACTTAGAGTCTTGAATTTTTCGAACCTCGAACTCCTCATGATCATCAACTTCCATTAGTGGAGGCGGCAGAGGAACACGGTTTGGGAAGGGATTAAGTATGTAGGGCTTCAATAGAGAAACATGAAATACTAGGTGGAGATGAACAGCTGGAGGGATCTCAAGCCGTAATCTTGTAACTTCCAAAACTAGGATTGGCAGATTCATATCCAGCAATACTAAAGGACCGACGAGGATGCTGGCCATAGTTTAGAAAGAACGTCAGTGGAAGCATGTACTAAGTTATTATAGGTAAACTCAGCCATGGAAAAAATTAGTGGCTATTAATAGCCAAATGGCGATTTTTTAGGGGGTCTAGACAATTTTTGCGGCGAATTTTATGAAAGGAGCTTTCTTTTAAAAAATTAAAAAATAGCCATAGCTAAAACAAGTACTTCAGTATTTTCTTAGGATTAGCCAAACTATTTTCCCCCTTTTCCTTAAAGAAAAAGGGATTAGCCTTTCTTTATGTTACAATAATTACATATTAAATCATTAATAGCCAAACAAAAATGAATTCCTATTATAGACTTTTACACATCATCAGTGATTGTAATTTTTCAAACTATGCATTTCTATTACATATAGGGTGAAAGCATGATACGGTGTGCCACTTTTGGAACCCTCAAAAGTACCTTCATTGGGTACTTTTAAAACTGGTACTTTCTGTTTTTTCTTCCCATTAAAATCAATTCAAAACTTTCGAATTGAAGGTAAATAACATGTCAATCTATAGTATTAGAGGATAACAAAACTATTAGAGACTAAAATTAATGAATCAACTCTCAAACTTATTGTTTATTGAGACATTTATGCAAGTTCCTAGTACCCAGTGTTGGGTACTTTTTTGGGTAGTTTCGCACTCCCTAAAAAGAACTTTAGATGGTACACCGTAGCATGCTTTCACCCATACCATATATGCATCTTCAATTGTAAGAGATGGCCAATATCTCTCTAGATGCCCGAGTTGGTTGCATAATATTTTCCCTCGATGGATAAGTGCAATTTGAATTTAGAGAAAGTGTCATTGCATTGAATGTTGTTCAGATCATGGATATTATAAGCTTTGTTGTGAGCTTTTGTTAAAAGTTTTTTATATTATTGTATATTTCTTGATTGTTGATTATTATTTGTAGTTGTAGTACATATATCTAAAGCTACAGAATTTACATTTTTGTTTTTTTTCAATTAGAAAGAATACCCAAGTGAAAGTTTATAGTACTTAATCCAAAAGTTTCGCGAAGTCCAAGTACATATAAATGTCATGGTAATAATAACTTTAGCCAAATATACATCATAAAGTACTGTAAAATTTTGAAAAATAGCCAAATCATTTTTTATGGAAAAATATATAGCATGCTTAATTTTTTCCCTGAACTCAGCTAATGGGAACCGATCAACCCAATCATCCTGCCGGTAACCGATAAAGCATCTCAAATATTGCTCCAGAGTCTGTTAAGTGTGCTCTGTATGTCGATTACTTTCTGGATGATGACTGGAAGCCAAGGAATGGTCAATATGTAATGGCTTCAAAAGTCACTGCCAAAATCCTACGACGAACTGGGATCCACGATCACTGACGATAGTGTCTGGTAACTCGCGGGATCTAACTACCTCACAAAGAAAGAGATCCACCGTTCCCTCATTGGTGATAGTGATGTTGCAAGGGACAAAATGAGTCATCTTAGAGATGCGATCAACAATGACCATGCCATCATGGCCAGAGAATGATAGCTCGGAATAAAATCTACAGAAATACTCTTTCAAGGTCCATCCGAATAGGCAATGGCTAAAGAAGACCATGGAGAAGATGTCTTGGCAGCATATATCACATGATCGGATGAAAACTTCGATAGAATACCAGAGCCAGGCCATTAACGACTAATAACTTCAAGAATCTTGGCTACTCTAAAGTGTCCAAAGTGAGTCATGGCAAGCTTGAAGAATCTGAAACCTAATACAGAAGCCCATCTTGGAATAGGAGTCCATCTCAAATCTCAAAACGATCATAGTTCGATTGCATTTGCTCAGAAGGTGATGCTAAGCCAAGGTGTGAAAATACACCTTGAGCCAATGGATCGGAGGGGATAGATGCCCGAATAGACTCCAGCAAAGCTGTATCATGATGCTACTTGAGAGTAATAGTCATAAATAGATGAGTTAGCATTTTGTATCTCTAGTGATCCATTCTAGAACCCTCAGTCTGGATCTCAAATCCTAATCAATGAACCCTAACTTTAAGTTAGATGCATGAGATTAGGATTAGATGTTATTCTCATTATTTATCATGTTCTGTGGATATATGATGTTGGTTGATCATGTTTGCTCCTCTTGTATTTGGAAGGGGGGTAGAGACCCAGTAGCGATTATTTAGATGATGCTCCTAGTTTAGACCCCTTATTAGTTCCTATTAGATGCGGCCTGTGCATAAGAGCCCACCCAGCTATGGAGGCTATAGGGTGACTAAGCACCATATAATGGGGTTAATGGCAAAGTGGAGGGAGGTCCCTATTGAGCGCAGCTACTGGGGACCCATAGCGGTCTAGGTCTGTAGTCGGTCATTTCATGTGGACCAGGTATGGATCCGACACTTCCTGACTCTCAAGAGTTATAGGTGTCGGCCTGGCTCTTGTTTTGGGAAATTCAGTTGTGTACAAATGTGTATCACCACGATCTTCTAGCCGCTCATGAAGCCACTATTCTCCGGGAAGGGGAGATGCAACACTTCCTTACCTCATCGGGCTGGGGAGATGGAATCGGAAGTAGTTCCAATGGGTGATATCATGAGACTACGTCTCCAGCAGGTTATAGTCATGCCAGAATCCGATCTAGCCCATTTGCAAAGTATGCACAGGAGGGGCGGATGGAGTGGTCAACCCTAGCCATTGTCTATCGCCAGCCCCGCCATTGTTATATCTCGGTCTGCTCTATCTTGAGGCCTAACCATTAGTCTACTTTTCCTTTACGAGTCTGAGCCTGGGTAGAAGCTCATGTGTTTTACGATGTGTTGTTATCATTGATGCTCCTATGGATGGATGGATGTGCTACCCTTCGTGGTAGTTGGTTATGTTGTATTAGATAAACCATAAGTTCCTAAAACCTTACTAGAATTTACAAACCATGCCTTGTATATTATCCTTTTGAGTCAGAGTAAGCACTCCTTTACCTCCGTCTTTAGTAACTTATATGCCTGGAAATTTTTGCAGCACACTTAGTTGCTCATTTCAAACCTGTCACAAAGAATTTTCTTGCATCTATCCATCTTGTTTGCCACCATCATGCAATTGTCCATATAAAGTACAACGATGCAAAAATCATCTACATTATGAAATTTATTTAAGTTTCGCTCGTTCAGAGTTTTGCGAACCCATGCTCCTTCAAGATATTTTCCATACAGAAATACCATTGTCTAGAGGACTATTTTAAACCATAGACCGCCCTTCCTAGCTTCCAAACCTTATTATCATCTGCTTTAAAACCTTTGGCTTCCTTCATGTACTTCTCTTCTTCAAGTTTGACATTCAAGAAGGCTATTTTCATGTCCATGTGATGGATTTCTAGATTATTTTCATTTGCATATGCTAATAAAGCTTCTTATACTTGTAAACTTCACTAATGGTAAGAATGTATTATCAAAATCAATTCCTTTTCTCTGAGTGAAACTGACCTGAGTGTTTCTGTTGCCGAGGGATTTTTGATAGAAGGCTTTGTCTCTAAACCTGGCACTGGATGCGGTAGACCATCTGGGGATAGGCAATATTTCTACATAAATGGACGTCCTGTGGATATGCCAAAAGTCAGCAAATTGTTAAATGAGCTTTATAAATCATTTAATTCCGAGCAGTGTCCAATGGCAATTTTGTTTATGGCACGCGTCAGAGCTTGCCTCGCTATCCCTTGCCCTTATTAATTAGCTTCCACCTTCACATGCACCATTATTTCTTTTGTCCCCTTTTGACTTCCGTTTTCCTAATGCTTGGTGAAAAATGGATCCCGTTAAATGCTTATCTGGAGGATCCTAATTGCCGAATTATTGCCGGATTTAATCTAATTCATCCAATATTTACGGGGCTCCTCAAACTACTGGTAACACATTACTAACCCATTGTTTGTGAACAATCACATGGAATGATCACAAAAGGTGAACAATCACATGTAAAGCCCACCAACGGTGGGCAATTTAGTAGTAATACTCATATGGTCGTCACACCATCCCGCTCCTATGATGGCGACAAGTCGAGTGGAGCGGAGTATTGAACTTGGCTTATCCGGGTAATGGCGGTTGAACTCGCAATTTTAGCGGGGAGCATTAATCATATTCTCGAAGCCCTCAGGTTCTATCACTTGATGAATAACCTTCCCAATCGACAAAGTAATACAATCACTTAAAGCGAAGAAACTTAGAGTCTTGAATTTTTGAACCCTCGAACTCCTCATGATCATCAACTTCCATTAGTGGAGAGAGGAACACGGGTTTGGGAAGGGATTAAGTATGTAGGGCTTCAATAGAGAAACATGAAATACTAGGTGGAGATGAACAGCTGGAGGGATCTCAAGCCGTAATCTTGTAACTTCCAAAACTAGGATTGGCAGATTCATATCCAGCAATACTAAAGGACCGACGAGGATGCTGGCCATAGTTTAGAAAGAACGTCAGTGGAAGCATGTACTAAGTTATTATAGGTAAACTCAGCCATGGAAAAAATTAGTGGCTATTAATAGCCAAATGGCGATTTTTTAGGGGGTCTAGACAATTTTTGCGGCGAATTTTATGAAAGGAGCTTTCTTTTAAAAAATTAAAAAATAGCCATAGCTAAAACAAGTACTTCAGTATTTTCTTAGGATTAGCCAAACTATTTTCCCCCTTTTCCTTAAAGAAAAAGGGATTAGCCTTTCTTTATGTTACAATAATTACATATTAAATCATTAATAGCCAAACAAAAATGAATTCCTATTATAGACTTTTACACATCATCAGTGATTGTAATTTTTCAAACTATGCATTTCTATTACATATAGGGTGAAAGCATGATACGGTGTGCCACTTTTGGAACCCTCAAAAGTACCTTCATTGGGTACTTTTAAAACTGGTACTTTCTGTTTTTTCTTCCCATTAAAATCAATTCAAAACTTTCGAATTGAAGGTAAATAACATGTCAATCTATAGTATTAGAGGATAACAAAACTATTAGAGACTAAAATTAATGAATCAACTCTCAAACTTATTGTTTATTGAGACATTTATGCAAGTTCCTAGTACCCAGTGTTGGGTACTTTTTTGGGTAGTTTCGCACTCCCTAAAAAAGAACTTTAGATGGTACACCGTAGCATGCTTTCACCCATACCATATATGCATCTTCAATTGTAAGAGATGGCCAATATCTCTCTAGATGTCCGAGTTGGTTGCATAATATTTTCCCTCGATGGATAAGTGCAATTTGAATTTAGAGAAAGTGTCATTGCATTGAATGTTGTTCAGATCATGGATATTATAAGCTTTGTTGTGAGCTTTTGTTAAAAGTTTTTTATATTATTGTATATTTCTTGATTGTTGATTATTATTTGTAGTTGTAGTACATATATCTAAAGCTACAGAATTTACATTTTTGTTTTTTTTCAGTTAGAAAGAATACCCAAGTGAAAGTTTATAGTACTTAATCCAAAAGTTTCGCGAAGTCCAAGTACATATAAATGTCATGGTAATAATAACTTTAGCCAAATATACATCATAAAGTACTGTAAAATTTTGAAAAATAGCCAAATCATTTTTTATGGAAAAATATATAGCATGCTTAATTTTTTCCCTGAACTCAGCTAATGGGAACCGATCAACCCAATCATCCTGCCGGTAACCGATAAAGCATCTCAAATATTGCTCCAGAGTCTGTTAAGTATGCTCTGTATGTCGATTACTTTCTGGATGATGACTGGAAGCCAAGGAATGGTCAATATGTAATGGCTTCAAAAGTCACTGCCAAAATCCTACGACGAACTGGGATCCACGATCACTGACGATAGTGTCTGGTAACTCGCGGGATCTAACTACCTCACAAAGAAAGAGATCCACCGTTCCCTCATTGGTGATAGTGATGTTGCAAGGGACAAAATGAGTCATCTTAGAGATGCGATCAACAATGACCATGCCATCATGACCGAGAGAATGATAGCTCCGGAATAAAATCTACAGAAATACTCTTTCAAGGTCCATCTGGAATAGGCAATGGCTAAAGAAGACCATGGAGAAGATGTCTTGGCAGCATATATCACATGATCGGATGAAAACTTCGATAGAATACCAGAGCCAGGCCATTAACGACTAATAACTTCAAGAATCTTGGCTACTCTAAAGTGTCCAAAGTGAGTCATGGCAAGCTTGAAGAATCTGAAACCTAATACAGAAGCCCATCTTGGAATAGGAGTCCATCTCAAATCTCAAAACGATCATAGTTCGATTGCATTTGCTCAGAAGGTGATGCTAAGCCAAGGTGTGAAAATACACCTTGAGCCAATGGATCGGAGGGGATAGATGCCCGAATAGACTCCAGCAAAGCTGTATCATGATGCTACTTGAGAGTAATAGTCATAAATAGATGAGTTAGCATTTCGTATCTCTAGTGATCCATTCTAGAACCCTCAGTCTGGATCTCAAATCCTAATCAATGAACCCTAACTTTAAGTTAGATGCATGAGATTAGGATTAGATGTTATTCTCATTATTTATCATGTTCTGTGGATATATGATGTTGGTTGATCATGTTTGCTCCTCTTATATTTGGAAGGGGGGTAGAGACCCAGTAGCGATTATTTAGATGATGCTCCTAGTTTAGACCCCTTATTAGTTCCTATTAGATGCGGCCTGTGCATAAGAGCCCACCCAGCTATGGAGGCTATAGGGTGACTAAGCACCATATAATGGGGTTAATGGCAAAGTGGAGGGAGGTCCCTATTGGCTAGCCTCTTGGGGACCCATAGCGGTCTAGGTCTGTAGTCGGTCATTTCATGTGGACCAGGTATGGATCCGACACTTCCTGACTCTCAAGAGTTATAGGTGTCGGCCTGGCTCTTGTTTTGGGAAATTCAGTTGTGTACAAATGTGTATCACCACGATCTTCTAGCCGCTCATGAAGCCACTATTCTCCGGGAAGGGGAGATGCAACACTTCCTTACCTCATCGGGCTGGGGAGATGGAATCGGAAGTAGTTCCAATGGGTGATATCATGAGACTACGTCTCCAGCAGGTTATAGTCATGCCAGAATCCGATCTAGCCCATTTGCAAAGTATGCGGGGAGGGGCGGATGGAGTGGTCAACCCTAGCCATTGTCTATCGCCCGGCCCGCCATTGTTATATCTCGATACCTGCTCTATCTTGAGGCCTAACCATTAGTCTACTTTTCCTTTACGAGTCTCGAGCACGGGTAGAAGCTCATGTGTTTTACGATGTGTTGTTATCATTGATGCTCCTATGGATGGATGGATGTGCTACCCTTCGTGGTAGTTGGTTATGTTGTATTAGATAAACCATAAGTTCCTAAAACCTTACTAGAATTTACAAACCATGCCTTGTATATTATCCTTTTTGAGTATTCGAGTAAGCACTCCTTTACCTCCGTCTTTAGTAACTTATATGCCTGGAAATTTTTGCAGCACACTTAGTTGCTCATTTCAAACCTGTCACAAAGAATTTTCTTGCATCTATCCATCTTGTTTGCCACCATCATGCAATTGTCCATATAAAGTACAACGATGCAAAAATCATCTACATTATGAAATTTATTTAAGTTTCGCTCGTTCGTGAGTTTTGCGAACCCATGCTCCTTCAAGATATTTTCCATACAGAAATACCATTGTCTAGAGGACTATTTTAAACCATAGACCGCCCTTCCTAGCTTCCAAACCTTATTATCATCTGCTTTAAAACCTTTGGCTTCCTTCATGTACTTCTCTTCTTCAAGTTTGACATTCAAGAAGGCTATTTTCATGTCCATGTGATGGATTTCTAGATTATTTTCATTTGCATATGCTAATAAACTAATGGTAAGAATGTATTATCAAAATCAATTCCTTTTCTCTGAGTGAAACTTGGGCTACTAATCCAGCCTTGTATTTCTTATAACCATCACTTCTATTTTTCAATTTATGTATCCATTTACTCCAAGAACATTTTTCTCTCGTGGTATGTCGATTTTATAAGTCTTTGCCCTTTTAAAGGAATTACTCTCATCCATCATTGCCTCTTCCTCTTAGCTGCATTTTCACATGTAATTGCATCTTCATATGATTGTGGTACCTCTGGTTCAATGATGGCCATCACTGCTTGACTTTCCTCTTTATTAAGTCTTCTACTTCTTCCACCTTCCTCTCTCCCAAATTTTGTATGTCAAACTCAGTCCCCTTCTGGAGTTTCTCTACCTTAGTCATTCTTCTCTTTTTTGTGACTTACGTTTCTAATTGCACTGGTTTGCTTTCCTCTTCATCATTTTTTCCTTGTGACATACTATCAGCCCTTAAATTTTGTTCAATATCATCTTCTTCTTCGATGTCTGGAACTGTTTTAAAATTAACTCTAATCCCCTTTGATGCTTCATTATTAGATGGTTCAGGCATATTTTTAACATTACTTTTGACATCACCATTTAACTTTGCACGAGACTTGTACAAAATAGTCTCATCAAAGCTTACATCCCTACTGATAATTATCTTCTTCCTAGATGGATCATAGAGCTTATATGCTTTAGATATTTCATCGTATCCCACCAAAAAAGTTATTATAGCTCTGTCATCTAGTTTCCTCCTCAATTCCTGGGGAACATGAGCAAATGCTGCACATCCATATGCTCTAAACCTATCATAGATTATTTCTCTGCCATTCCACAATTATCCTGGGATCTTCCTTCCTATGCTAGCTGAAGGCAATCTATTTTGCACGTACACAGCAGTATAAACAGCGTCTTCCCATAAATAATGTGGCAAACATGTGTGTTTTAGCATTGCTCTTACTACATCCAAAATGGTTTTAGTTTTTTGCTCTGCTACTCCATTTTGTTGAGGCGAATACATGCAAGTTGGTTGCGTTTTTATTCCCCTTTTAAACAATAGCTCCTAAACTCACTCGAAGTGCTCTCCACCTCGATCAGACCTTAAACATTTAATTTTCCTCATGGTTTCCCTCTCCATTTTAGCTTCAAACATTTTAAATGTTGTAAATGCTTGATCTTTGGATTTTAAAAGGGAAAATGAGCTCAGTGGAATGTGCAGGAGCATAGGTGCATTCAGTTCCAAATAAAGGTAGATCGCCACAACTTGAGATAGTATCTTGATGCTTGCTTCCTTAGCAAGCTTTGGGATGCCAGCGCTCTTGAATAGGTCAAGATGTTAGAAAAAGAGGTTCTTTCAAATTATCTAATATCATGAGAGCTAAGAATTGATACAGAAGAGATCAGTGGAAAAAGGGATAAAACAATTTTAACCTATGGTTTATAGAACATAGGTGTGATGCAAGCATGTGGGAAAGGCAAGAGCATTATAGACATGATGGTTTATTAACCTAAGGTTAAATGGTGAAGTGCATGAGGTTGAGCGATTGATTGTATCATGAAGATCTAAGTTCAATGGTAAGTTAAAGTTTAAGGGGAATATATTTTAAGACCATTGAACATGAAATTAAAACTTAGGGTTCTCAGTGGAGGGAATATTTGTTTGAAAATAGTAACAGACGAAGAGGTCGAGCACCGATCTCCTACTACTATGGATCATGCTAGGCGGCCGGATCTACACCTTTCGGTGAGGTCTGGCCCTATAAATCAAAGATGCAATCGAAGATATTGATACAGTGACTGGAAATGGTTGTGTAACAATAAGCTTGGGCTCTCGGTCAGACGAGCTACAGTGATTGGGTCAAAGCCCAAATGAACAGTGCCTAATGTAATGGTATTAGCTGAGAGATGCGTAATCAAACAAGCAAATCAACTCAAAAGCAAGACAATGAAAGTCTCAAGCTATATTCAACTTGGAGATGGAAATTTACAGCAAGTTGAAGAAGCTGGAATGTTGGAGATTTTTGATTTAGCTGGAAAACCTGTTGAACTGAAAAATGTATTGTGTGTGCCTTCTATAATCAGAAATTTGATTTCTGTTAGCCAATTGGTTGACCTTGGATATAGAGTGTGTTTTGAGAAACATTATTGCAATATTTACCTCAATAATGAATTAAAATTCTTGGCAAAAAGAGTAGGCAATTTATTTGCACTTGACAAAGCCAATGTTGAGGGTAAAATAAACTTGGTGGCAAGTGAAAAATGAGCCGTTTCTTGGCGCCGTTCTTGGCGGCTAGGGCGGTCGCTTGAGGCAGGGGCCGCCCCCTTCTCTCCACCGGAACTGCTGCCGATTTCAAGAGCTACTACCATATTTTCTGCTGCTAGAGGGGAAAATCGAGATTGTTCTGGATCTGTGATCTCTAAGGAATAGATTTTCGAAGCAGTCTCAGGGCGGTTTGTTGGATTTTCCAGGTTTGCTCTGGTAAATTTCTTGTCATCTTTGTCTTCTTTTAGGCAAGATACAGCAGGTCTATGTTGGAGCGATCAGGAAATACTAGCATTTGAGGCAATTTCAATTTCTCTGGTACACCGATTTTCTTTCCAGGATCTTTTTCTGGTGAGAATTTTTCCTTTCTTCCCACTCTTTCTTTCTAGCAGAAAGGTCTGGATGCTGCATTTAGATGGTAATAAAAATTCTTTTCAGTTAGTGGATTTATGTGAATTTGATGGGATTCATTGGTCATTGGTAAGAAAATGCAGTGATAGAAGCATGGCAGTGGCAGTTTGATGAGATGGTTTGATGAGATGGTTCAGTTACTGCTCAGGTTCTGCTAAGCTTGAGTAGATTTGTCAAGTGCTGATGCTTGATTTATTTGGTACTGCTATGCCAAGAAGCTCCTATCTATTAAGCACTCGGTTCTTGCTCGAATGCTTGCTATGCTGGCCGAATCTTTCAAATCTTGATGCTTGATTGATTATGGTACTACTATGCCGAACCTCATGTCTTTACAAGTCTTGTCACGCTTGGATGGGGCATGCTCTAACATTTTGTATGAGTGAGAGCTTATTCAGGCTGCTTTGGATCCATTCCATTTTGCTACTGCTATACAGATACACAGGTTTTTCTTGCCTTTTCTCAGTATTTCAGAGAATTTATATGTTTCTACTATTCGGCTTGAAACTTTAGGGAGCCTGAATGGCTTATCTCAGATATCATCTTTACATCATCTGGTTACTAGGTGGGCAGAATATACATGGAGCATTCAAGATATGTTTGTAGCTTGAGGAAAATCGATTTTTGTCTCCTGTAGTATTCTTCTAGCTAGGAAGATGTTGATTTTGATCCTATAGTACTAGTTAGTTGGAAGAAGATGTTGAGGAAAATATATGAGTACTTAAGCTTCAAGTATTACATTAGATCCATAAGGGATCCTTTGTACTTCAAGGTTATTTGATCCTTATGGGATCTCTATGATGTAATTCTTCCTATCTGAATAAAATTTTTTTTCTTACCTTCAAAAAAAAAAAAACAAAAAACAAAAAAACTTGGTTACTGCAAAAGAATGGCATGAAAGGCTTAGCCATACACATATAAACAATATAAATTACATGATAAAGAAAGGTCTGATAATAGGAGAAGAACAAAGGGATCATTTTTTGTGTGAAGGATGCTTATTGGGAAAACACACCAGACTTAGTTTCAAAAGATCAACAAAAAGAGCCAGTGGGATTTTAGACCTGATACACATTGATTTGTGTGGACCAATCAATGTTACAAGCATGACAGGAAAGAAATATTTCATAACATTTATAGATGACCATTCAAGGAAAACTAAATGCTATCTGTTAAGGCATAAAGATCAAGCTTTTGCAGCATACAAGTTATTTGAGCAGGAAATGGAGAGACAAACTGGAAGAAAAATAAAATGTGTAAGGTCTGATCGAGGAGGGGAATTTCTCTCTGGAGAGTTCAAAAGACATTGCAAGATTAATGGAATTAGGAGACAACTAACCTGCAGGTACACAACTCAGCAAAATAGAGTAGCAGAAAGGAAGAATAGGACAATTTTGGATGCAGTTCGATCCATGCTAAAGCACTCAGGTATGCCAAATTTTTTATGGGATGAAGCAGTTAAAACTGCTGTACTAATCCAAAATAAACTACCTTCCTTATCTATCAATGGTAAAACACCTGATGAGATGTGGAATGGAAATGTGCCATCATATAAAATGCTTAAAGCATATGGATGCATGGCATTTGTGCATGAAATAGAGACAATTAGTGGCAGAAACAATGTGGATAATACACTATCCCCTAAGGCTGAGAAGACTTAGCTATTAGAATGGGTTGCACAAAGAATCTTCTGCTTCAAAAGACCTTCAGCACTTCTCTGGACACAACCACTTCCCCATAAATGACCGTCAATATCGAAATTTGTTATTCTGCTTAAACCTAACAATTTAAAATCCGTTTTAATCTAAACTGGAGACACTTATTTCCCGAAATTTCTTAGAGCAGCTGGCGGAACTAAAGCATTCACGGCTGGCCGCTGTCAACCGGTATTGCCAAAGCTACAAGGAATATCAAGAAGGGAAATCCGGAAGAGATTGTACAGCTTGATCCACGAGTCGAACACCTGCGCAGGGATTTACCTCCCAGCAGAGACGTCCAGTTTTTTACCAGGTGACCGCCAGTTTACAGGGAATAGGAGGTTTGGAGCAGTCACCAGCATATCCTAGGGATATTCTAGCATATACCTAGGATATGCCACAAGCCCACGTAAACAAGGGTTTGCCCCCCCCTGCCTGCAATAACTAGAACTACAAGAGAGCGAGAAAGAAGAAGGATCAAAAGACTCTACCGTAGAAGTTGTATTTCAGATGAAGAAGGTTGCACCTAAAGATTGCAAGATAGCAAAGATCAGCCTATTAACATTTGTTAATAAAGAAACATAATCATGCTGGAACAAAAGCTATGCATACTTATTTGTGAAAGGTGAAAAAGATGCACCATTTTACCTACATATTCTAAGCGAGGTGCACACTGTCGTCGGGTCCATCGATCCTACGGCCCAGACCATATATTGGAGCCTTTGAGCACCTCCCGTTTTGCTTATACTCATTTATGATTAGGGGCGCCTATGATTTTGAGATGTCAAATACGAGTTTGCCTAAGGTTTTGATGGTATCTCGAGCCTCTATACGATTTCGTTTAAGGTTTTAGAATATGAATTAGGGGGCTCGAACCTCTACCAAAATAACTCAATGTCCTAATAAAACTACTTTAACCAAGCTAACCAGTGAGCTAACGTGATTAAACTTGAATCATATTTTTTTTATAACAACCCATTGAATTATTTTAGAGATATGGTCTACAGTTTCAGAAATTATATCTATATCAAATCCCCCTGGAACCCCCTGTTATTTTGCTACATATGGTAGCGCCTACCTGCTCTAGAGCAAGAATATAAATCAAAGTACTTAAGTCCCAATTCAACCAGAAGATCACATGCCTCCAAAGGATTCGACACAAACCTTCTTAATTCCACCAAAGGCAAAGCCGTAGGATCTCCATCTATGGAAATCCAGGGCTGCAAAAGATTTTGGATCCAAAAGCAGAACCATCCATGATCCAAACTAGAGCCAAACGAAAAAGCTAACGCATGGCGAAGGTGCAAGGGTTGACAAAATCAATGCCCCCTCCCCCTCCCCCGGCAAAAAAAAAAAACAAAAAAACACCTCTGTTTTTAAACATGCAATAAGCCGCTTAAGAATTTCCTAGCACTCTATATATACATGGCATTCAGATATTCCCCATTCTTCTCAAAATAGTCAATAAGCCGCTTAAGGAAGCCTTGACGAGACACTGTTGCAGTATCACAAATAAATGATGCTGCATTGTCTTCTTGCCCTCGTAATTGCAACATTCATTCTGCGTTGATCACAAAGAAACCCCACCTATGGCAACATTCATTACCATGTTCCTCGTGGAGGTGCTAACTTGAAAGAAAAAGTTCACATACAGAAAATATTTGCTGCTCACCTCTCGTAGAGCATTTGAACGAACCATAGAAATAATAATTGCTTCTTTCTCTCGGCCTTGAAACCCATCTACTCTGCTGATTTCTAGCCCACTTAATAAATTTTCTTCAGATTTCAACTGTTCTAGAAGCTGAACCTGTAAGAAAAAAGTTGCAGGCTCAATCAACAAATTTGGAACAAAAGAACATATCTACTCCCTAGGACATCACATAACATTCGGAATTGAAGCCATACAACTAAGCAGCTGGTACCTGGGCTGCATATGGAGCAATAATGCCAATGTCCTGAGATTCATTTAGAAAACTTTGCTTATCTTGCATTTCCTCCATGTCACATCTACAAAAATTAATATGTATTTATAATGGAAAAATAAATGATAGAATAGAAGTACTTCCAATTTATAAGGAATCAAGCACGAACTGGTAAAGCACTCACCCACATGTGTGAATAAGAATAAGGCTCTGCCTCGTTAGTGCACTGTCATCCACACCCTCAAGCTCACCTAGTATGTGGTTAGCCACATTCTCATAAGCTCATAAGCGTGAAGCTGAAAACGACACGACTCATAATGTCAGCTATTTCCATGTCCCGGTGATGCGCAGACTTTGGAGTGTGCCTTTCCATCATAAAGTTCATGCGAGGGGCCAATCCATGATATGTCGATGCATGCGTGATCGCATCTTGTCAACATTGAAGTTATCCGACTACCATACATAGCACTTAAGCTTCGAACAATGTTACTGCCGAGGGCCTTGTTTTTACGCCTCAACACTAAGTATGGTAGGAGGCAACCGTAAAATGGTCGCCAACTTTATATTGTGACTATAAACCAGGAAGGAACACCAACCTTTAATATTGTTGTCCAATGGCGACCTCCATAGCTTGTGCGGCTTCATCAATAATGATTTAAAAGTTTCTATTGCATCTTGAGGCAAATCAAGACACAATGCCATAGGTGGTTCGGATCAAAGCGGGGCAAGCTAGGCGGAAGAGGGGGGGGCAAAAGCATTCAAGCTGTGTGATCTCTCGAGCTTCAAATGACCATCCGAAACCACCCAAATTTGCCGCCATAAGCAGGCCAAAATGATCTAAGAATCCCTAAGAAGGCAAAATCGGGATGTGCCTTGATGATTTGGGCTAGATTCGATGGCCTGGAGGCCGAATTCGTGAGCTGCAGGCCGCCTCTGTAACCTGCACGTTAGGTTTAAAAGAAAATAAAAATAAACAGTTAGTTCAAAATAGTTAAATGGAGTTAACACATGGGATTTAAAAAAAGTCAAGTTAAAATCCACACAACCCTAAAAAAAAAACCCTAAAACTAATGGGAGGATATTCACCACAGGATTTGCCCCCTAATCCACACAACCCTAAAAAAAACCCTAAAACTAATGATAGGAAGGAAGGAAGGAAGGAAGTTTATTTTAACGTCCACGGAGGCCAGAGGCCTATGAGACGGTACATGCAGAGAACAGCCAAAGAAGCCAAAAACCCCAACACCAAAAACAAACAATGTAATCAGACGGTAGAACCCTACTAATAGGGATGAAAAAACCCCCACTTGGGAGGAAAAACCTAACAAGAGGCTCTCAAATACCATGCCCCCTCAAGAGCAAGTCCGACGGACGAAATCTGCGGGATGTAAGCTCCCGGTCAGCTACCATAGGTGATGCGAAAGTAATCGATGTAGCCGGTGTGTCGGAGCATCTAAGATCGTGTGTGCCTTTGCTTTCGGACTGGGCATATCCGGGGAGCCTTCTGGAGGGCATGGTACTCATCCTCTATCACGTGCATCTCACAACACCGACATATCCTCTCCTCCCCGGGGATCCCGTGCCGCCATTCACCCCCAAATGACTGTTTCAATGCGAGGTAATGGGAACCCGTCCTTATGGCAGCAATAGCTCTCCGTTTCTTCTTCACAGAGATGTGTGCTTTCAAGTACCGATGGGGTCCATGCTCAAGGCCGGGATTAATCTGAGTGTGATAGTGCTCTGTCTTGGGCTTTGCAAGAGCAGAGGCATCCCACAGGGTGGCTACAGGATATTCACCACAGGATTTGCCCCCTTTTCTAAAACACGAAGACAAACAAATTATTCCCATGGCAAATGGATTCAATTGATGATTGCATGTACTCAGAAATCAGATGCAGATGCTTAAACCTTTTTGAATCAAGATTTGGAAATAAAACACGAATTTTGAAATCAAAAATCAAAGTTAAACCTGATTTGAACAAGCAAGAATAGCAAGTTGAAATAATATACTGGGTATTACACCCATGCTTGAAATTCTTGAAATTCTCAAATATATGATGACGAACTTTACTCCTTCCTTCAGCTGTTTTTGTGTTTTCTTAAGTTTTGTTACAAAGAAGTATGTAAGACTTGCTTGATTTTTCCGCACCATATTGTCTCAAAAGAAATTATGCAATATCCCCTTGACTGGGAGTAAATTGCTGGATGAACTTTGTTTGCATTCTTGTAAATTTGTAGCAGATATGAATATAATGAGCTAGCCATGCAACTCCGAATAGGCTGCTGCGTTATGTACCGGGCTAAGTTCTCTACTTAATATCTTTGACTTCTCTGGACTCGATATTTCTGAATCTTGCAACCACAAAGAAAGCAACAAACTTACCGGAGGAATCTATCTTCAAGCAATCTCGGCTCCAGAGGGCCTAGCGACCACCACAACAACCCAACGACCTGTTTAAGCCTATCTCTTTGGCCGATTTGTAAGAATCGGCCATCCGTTTGTGCTATCGATGCTCCAGCCCCGGATACTTACTGGGAGGAATCTATCTTCAAGCAATCTAAACCTCGAAGGCCTAGCGACCACCACAAAGAACCCAATTCGAATGGATATTCTATCTTACTTGAGTTGAGCCTTCATACCTTATTGAATAGGCATTAGTTTACTGTATTCGATTCAAAAATCTTCAAATATTAATGCTAAATGAAAGGGACAAACACTACGTACGCAATCTCATCTATATTTGTTGCTATATATTGGAGCAGATGCACAACTTAATTCTCCAGCTTTATACTAGCATGCGATTAAAAAAGGGCGACTAAGCCTTTGATTGATCTCTCAAATAGTCTAATTATACTGCAAGATATAGTAGAGGCTCTGTCAATTTGACATTGACGCAACATGAAAACTGCTGCACCCAGTTAGGTACCAGCCTATTCAGCTTTACATCTACTCTAAACTGCTGTCAGATAAGTCTACTACCATTAATATGCCAAGTATCCAAATCCCGTTTGCCATTCTGTCTTATTACTTCTACAAAACATCGTCTTTTTTTAAGTCTTGCTAGACCAGCTACACATGGATAATAAGCTCGTTTGCTAATGGGAGCAAACTACATGCAAGATTAATTACCTGGCTTATGTTGCAACTTCAAGTTCCAGAGTGATCACCCTTGCACGCTCCAACAACCTAATCCAAATTTGTATGGCCCAAAAACAAAATTTTGGGCCAAGATTTTTCATGTCAGCCTAAGATTTCATGAGCATGGTTTGGGAGTCACTACTGATACGGTCAAGCGAGGAGAACAAAATCCGAACACAGAATATTATTAAACAAAGTCCTGCTACAACACATGTGAAGCCTATCAGTCCGTGATTCAGCGGCTTCTTCCATTCAACAAAAGTGATGCGGCTTGACAAAGATAAGTGAAGCACGTGAACAAGAACAAATTCAGAATTTACTTAATTGCAGCGGTCCTTTGCAACTGCCGCCGTGCAACCGGCCGTGCAACCTTTTCGGGAAGAGGTTAGGGTGTTCCACGCACTTTTACGACGGCCAGATCCACCGAACACCTTGCCATGGTTGCGGAAAGCGTCCGATGCAGTGTGGCCACTTGGATATTGTGAGGGCGGGCGATATGCGCGCATTAACCTCATCCGACCTCATCGAGGGCGTGCACCCCCGATGGACGGTGGGAGGAGGGCACATTCGGAAAGTGTTGATGAGGTACGTGTCGAGTTTATGTTTAGTTTGTATGGATCGTCGAAATTCACGTTTAGGTTCAAATCTAACCACCGGACGCCGATGTATGTAGCGTCTTGCGGCATGATGCTTGGAGAGGCGAGGCGCCGCGATTTGCTGATGATAGACCCGTTATTATCACGACTATGTTCATCGAGTCGAAACGCCCCTCCCTCAGGAGTCGTCTCCCACTTCTCTTCGCCGAGCATCCCGACCGGGTACACTCTGGCCCGGTCCTCCGCCCATCGTCACAAGGTAAATACAGCGATTCTTTGCTTCGGTTTCAATTCGGATGCCATCCTCGGCTTGAAGGAGCTGAAAGTCATACATCTTTGGCGTCTTGATGTCATTGGATGCTTGTTGCTCTCATCTGAGCGGCGGACCGCACACCCGCCTAGGCCTGGGAGATGGCGATCACGTGGGCTGGTGGTACTTCGACAACCGCCTACGCTGGGGGTCTCGAGTGCGATCAACCTACCAGCTTCGCTCGTGAGTGTTTGTAGTCCCCTTGTCTTCGCCATTGTGCCCGGCACTCGGGATCTCACCTGCACTCTCTTTGTACAGCGCGACCGCTTGGGTCTTCGAAATGGGGGCACCCGGTTACGTCCGATGGGGGTGCGGCAGCATATCTTGTGGCGGCATTGTGCTCGCTGCAGGTCGACAATAATACCTGTGGCATGCACATTGGATTCATCATCGCGCCCATTTCGTCGCGAGGCGATGTGCAAACCGACCGGAATGGTTGTACCGAGCAATAGGGGGCTGGTACACCGACGGGCAATGTTTGTTTAGGAGTGAGTGGCCTGTAGTAGTCGGGCTGCTTTATTGTAGGGTGTACTGATACCAACAGAGACTCGGTGGTCACTGTTAGTGCTGTTTGGGATCTATGTAACTAGAAGCTTTTCTGCGTAATCATGTAATCATGTATGTAACATTATATGTAACATTATGTATGTGATAATGTAATCATGTGTGTAACATTATGTAAAGAAGATAACTGGGAGGGCGGTGACATGGTAGCTATGAGTGATGGCCCATCAGTTTTCTGTGTGGCCTCTCCCTCGTGCGCGAGGTCGTGGTGGTTGGTCCCTCGAGCGGTCATTACCTCGCGACGCCATCCGTGGACTCCACTACGGGCATGTTCTTGCTGTCCGTCAGTAACGCCATGAAAGCGTGGAACCGGGGGCGGTAGGCGTCTCTATAGAATCGGACCGCCTGCCGAACCTTGGATATAATTTCACGACATCTCCCGGGTCAAGAGCATGAGCATTTTGCATAGTGGCTTGCCGCGGTCGGTGTTCGACCATGAGCAACGCAGATCCCATTGTTGTAGCAGCGGACATCGGGACATCGACGCGTCGTTCGCAGTGCGGGCGAGGCCGCGTGAGGCATGGGGCGAATGAATTGTCGGTTGGGAAATAGCTCATTGTACAATGCGGGGTGGCTCTTTGGTAAGGAAATAGTCTCCCGCTATGAGATGTTTGCACGGCATGAGGGCATGGGCAATCGCAATATCGCATCCTCATATGCCGAGTGTATCTCAATCCTCCGCTGGTGGCTAGCCAAAATTAACCCGGCGTCCGCAAACATCTTCCAACCGGATGGCGTTGGGGTTATCGTGCAAAGATTGGATAATGGAGTGAGCACTGCATGTCTCTTTGGATATGGCGTGTGCTATAAGCGTCCAAACTTCGGCTGCATGGAAAAGAGAGGTTAGGGGCAGCACACGCGAGAGAGGTTACACCCGTGTGTACTTACCAAGACTCCATCTTTCTTCGCGAAAGTGAGGATTGTGCCTCCAGCTGGCATGGTCCCATCCGGAAAGCCAATGAGATGAGACACTAGTGTGTACATCCTTATATTAACTTTGCACTGCAAGGTTTGGGTCTTCAAAACTTTCCAGTGTGATTCCACGTAGTTTGTTGTGTCGACGTTAGCATGGTTGAACATCCGTTTGTGCCTCGCCATTTACCATCCCACGTAAGCCCCATTCAACGGTTTGTGATTCAGGTACCTACATCAGCAAACACTTTGTTTGGCCCAGAGTCGGGGATGAAACAACTAATCTCGTTGTGCACTCACCCTTGTATGATGTGGTTTTGTCCGTAGAGAAGTTGAAATTGTGCTAGCTGGACACTGTAGGCGTGGGCATTTGGCTCTGTCATCAACTTTGACAGCCGCAAAGCCACGTCTTTCTTTAGCACCTCCGGCGGGCGTGGCAATGGATATTTTTGCCACGCCGCGGCTGACATGGAACCAACATGCAAGAACATTGCCCGCAACCCGTTTTGCAAAACCACGACTATCGTTTCCAATGTGTTGATACAATCAATGCACCTGCTCGCCATCTTGCCAACAATGTGGGTCTTCTGACACAACCTCGGTGATAGCCCGTCTCTCACAGCCGTCCATGTCAATGGTGATTGACTGGGCGATTGTGCCCATTCACTTTCGAAGACAAGGCGTAGTGCTATCTTCGGGGCATGTCGTTGGTGCCCTCGCCGGCCTCTGGCCGCAGAGCATGTAAAACTCGGTACCCCACACCCCGGCAATCGGGACAACGGCTCAGCACAAACGGAAACTTCCGCGATTTGTGCGAAGGTTGAATCCATGGCCCAACCACCACCACCGCTCCACCTTGGCAGACCTCCAACATCCGGCTCATCTTGGATGACTAGGATCCATGGCGAACCAACGGTGCGGCATTAGGATTCGGGGCTGGTGGAAAATCACCTTCCCGGCGGCTTTCCAATCGTCTATCCCGCTCTCAAGGCTTTCCCAGTCCGTACCCAAACTCCCACCTACGAGGTGCAATGTGGTGAGATTAAATGATAAATTATTTACGGTGACAATTTCATTGAAACAATAGTTTGGACCAAGGGTAAGCATATCCAGAATGACAAAGTTGAGTGAGAACTCCAAGTTAATTACTATTCCAAAAACTAAGCATTCTTGGAATCTACAACAACATCACTGTTCCATAGTAAAAGAATTTTCAGTGGAGCTTACCGAGTATTCTCTGCCGGTAGGCCAATTGCCACACATCCTCCTGCGCCATCGTGAAGCGGTATGTGACTCTCTCTTAGCTGGGCTTCTTGTCATCGTATTTGTGGTCCCCGTGCTCTTGCGGCGCCCCACGCTTGAAGCGGGTCATTCCAATACTTCTAAGCTCCAAAGGCGGCCGCCATAGCGATTCGGGATGCTGCGGGCATGGACCAATCCTCGCATTGGTGAAAGGATCATGGCGGTGTGTTACGTGCTAGCGTATATCCGTGCACCATTTCCATTATCTTCACTTTGTCGCAAGCGAAACAAGCATCCCTCTGCGGTGGGACCGCCCGATTTGCCTATCCCCGGGTCCCTCTCTCGCATGGTTGCCTCCATCGGTGGCAGGCATAGTCATCCACAATCTCACCCGTCGCAACCACGACACGTTGATGTCCATGGACCAAGCGGACCACGATGAGTGGTTTGAAGCTCAATCACCCTTTGCTCGGCGGTCCGCGGTGGTCTCCTCGGAGTAGTTGAAGTCCGCTATCCTTCATGGTGCGACCACTTTTGCACATGCACACTTCCATGCATGCATGATTATGTATTCTGTGGGATGCCATGGCGCCATGACCGATTTCCCATTCCTCGAAATCTTTTCAAAGCGTGGCGATGGGGACCAGATGGGTGCTTCCATTCAAGTGGCCCATGGCAACTAGTGGCTCCAAAACTCCGCGTAAGGGACTAACTTATGAGGCCGGTTCTGCCCGGTACAACCAACCGTTGGAGTCATCGTCAACTGCAAACTCCTCACAATATGCAGCCCACCCCGGTACATCAACCGGACATGGTGCTTTCGATGGGTGGCCTCCCTTCTCTACGAGGCCAGGGGTCAAGCGGGATCAGCGGCGCACTTGGCCGGGGACGGGTGGGGAACATAGTGTTCTTGTAGGCACCACCTCATCAACCCATACCAGACTTCGTTGAGGGCATAACCACCACGAGGAGCAACATCGGAGCCATTGAGCTGGGTCCGGGTAGAGAACAAACCAGTTCATGTACAAGCGGTTCTTGGGAATCTTGGGTGGGAGTAACTTGTGGAACAACGACCCGGCGGGTTCCACCATCCTTTGCATTTTCCCGGTGTCCTCCCTCGACATTGTGTCATCCTCGGTGTCATGAAGGTCATACTCACTATCATTTTCATCGACATCTCACCGATCGAAGTCGCCGGTGACTACCTCTGCCATTCTCCGTGCACTCTACTTGGAAGACAAGTATAAACTCTTTGCGCCCGGCGGTCTCGAATAGATATCGAGGTACAAGTGAACATGAACACAAGCACGAGTACAAACCTATAGATGCATTGGGGTCTTGACAAAACACAAATAGAACAAATAACTTAGCGCATTATACTACTTGTTTCCCATTCATAAAAAATTATACATTGTTTTTGTCCATCCCGAGGGCGTGACAATTTGATGCAACCACTTGCATCATTATCCATACATTCAACATCGTTTCATCTTTATTTGGCTCGGTGAGCCATTCTACCCGATCGTTCTTGTGGAACGCCGTGACGTTAAATGTCAATGAAGCTCCCTTTCACTCATCCTTGCGGCGATGGTGAAAGGCCCGGAGAACTTCGGGGATTCTTGTCCCTTGGAGGAGGAGGAGGAGGAGGAGGATTCTTTGTCCTTGGAGGAAGAGGAGGAGGAGGATTCTTGCTAGAAGGGACATATCGTCTGGCGAAGAGCTGGTCTTTAATCGCCGGACCATTATAACAAGATGGGCAAGAAGATTGAGGAGGAGAAGGAGGAGGAGGAGGAGGAGGCTTGACAATCGGAAGTAGTAGAATCAATTTATAGCGAAAGTCACTTGGCTAATAGAAAGTCCTTACCAGCGGAGATTGGCTTCAAGCTTCGGCGTCAAGTCGGGTTATTTATTTGGGTTCTCTCACAAGGGTGAGTTAAGATTATATAGATATTGTTCATTGTTCATTGTTGGCAATATATTCCCTATGGGATTCGCTCCAGAAAGTGTCACCGGAAAGTGTCACTGCCCGGCTCAAGGGTTCAGGTTAAGCAGGCGAACCGGTAGAGGTGGTCGGGCGGGGCCGCCATCCTCCTGCACCGCCCATCAATGTCATTGCCCAGACGAACGCCGCACAGGTTCGCTTTGGGCTTAACCCGAGCAGGGTGGCCGCCCGCCATCCGGGTACGCCCATACTTAGCGCTGCCGTGTGGGCCCGCCCTAAGGGAGTTAGAGGCCGAACCGGTAGAGGGCGCCTGCCATCGCCGACTTCTCCACTTTGCCACGGCGAGATAACCACTGGTTAGGGGTTCACTTGGGCGAACCAGCGGCAATGCCAAGTAACCGGGGCGCCCGCTACGTCTTCGACCGGGTTAAGCCTAAGCGAATCCGTCCCTTTAAAAATTCTTGGGGACCCGGCAGGCGAACCCGTTGAATAACCGTTTAGGGGCCATTGAAAATACCGAATAAGTAGCTCTGCTATAGAAACTCTGCGTGTATCTGAATTGCCAATAAGACTCGAAGTGCCAATTCTGGATAAGTTCCTCAGCCTGCCAAGCATCGAAATAAAGAAAAAAACAGCAAGTTATGAACATGACAACAGCAAGCTATGGAATGGCTCAGATTTGTAAGAATCGGCCATCTGCTTGTGCTATCGATCTGCTCCAGCCTCGGATTGCTTCAGGACTCCAGTTCCGGCAGCATGCCCTAAATGTTACCCGTTCTAATCTTCTAAACCCTTTTTTTAAAACACATTAATTAATACAATCTCCATCCTTGAATATCATAGCCAAAAAAAATCAAGGGTCCAGAAAGGGCGCACTCCAGAAATACTATTTAGTACACCTCATTAAATACAGCACCGAATCATAGAAAAATCTTAGTAAAAATTGTAACCCCCTGTTATTATGCTATATATTGAACAATAAAAGCCCCTAGTTGGGTGACTAATCCAACATCCACAAATAAAAAGAAACGTAACTAACTAGCCAACATAACAAAGATGTATGTAAAATCTAACCTCGTATGAACACGTGTAACATAACTAGAGAGAATACCTCATCACCTATCTCTTAGCATCCTGATTAAAAGCCTCAACCACACAAATAACTTGCAATAGACGCTTATGTGGAGAGACCTCCCTGTCCTAGAGGCTAACATAACCAACAACACGTATGTACTTAATTCATGCGAACAATATCTATAGACAAATGACATCATGAAATGTGGATATAGGAGTTGGACGAAAAAAGAAATGATTATGCAAAAATGATCAAAAATTGAACACATGGCAACCCATGCATATTAATAACCCAACCCATGCGCTTACAAAATTTTCTCTGAAAAAAAGGCCAATCGTAGCAAACCATGTGAGGATCCAAGTAAAAACAATGCATCAAGATAACAAACCAAAATGAATCTAACAGTGCATATGAAGCCAAATGGTGCAAGCCCTAGCACCTTATGTTGAATGAGCGAACATAATAGGATAATGTAGGATCTGAGCTAATGAGAGACTACAACATGTAGTGTCAGCAAATGTTAACTCTAGCAAACCACCACAATGAGATAACGAGAAACCATAACCAATTTGACGACCACATGACGCATAGGATAATGCAGGATCTGAGCTAATGAGAGACTACAACATGTAGTGTCAGCAAATGTTAACTCTAGGAAACCACCACAGTGAGATAACGGGAAACCATAACCAACTTGACGGCCACATGACGGATGCCCTAACACAAGTCCTAAACGTTGAATAATGCAACATACCGAGGTTCTGGGAAATGATAAAACAATAAAGTTCATGCAATTTGTTTGATGTAACCCTCAAAAACTCAAGAAATTCCAATTCTATGATGACAAGAAAAATGCTGATAAAAATGCATCATGATGTCAAGTTTACAAATCTATAAAATCCAACGCTATCATAGGAAAAGGACAACAAATGTGGTTAATAAGAGAGTCCATGTGAACAAGCAACAAATGAAACATGACTAAGGAGATATAATGCATGTTTGCAAAGATCACCAAGAAACGAGAATACTATTTATTTCTATTTCAAATAATGATGAATGAGACCCCGTACTGACCAACTAGATTTCCATGAAAACACAACACAAACCATTAACATCCAACATATAAAAATTAAACCCCCCAACACATAACAACCATTGACATTAACAACCAACACATAACTACCATTGACATTAATTAACACAACCATTGGGTCCAACACATTTAAATTAAAATCCCCTTAAACCCCCTTTGGTTTGGGTGCATATTCACGAGGGGGTGACTCAGGACCAGAGTTGTTGGATAGGCATATTCACCCCTTATTCCTTAATCTACACCGCACGTAAAGTTCCTCGTTTGTGGGGTATGCATGTACAAAATTTGCTATCTTTGTATAACAAGATTCGCAAAATACTATAAGATTTCAAGCGAATACTATATAGTGTTGATTTCACGTGCAAAATACAATTATGAGGGCTCTTTGCCCTACGTACCCCCGTGTGAATATGCACCCAAACCAAAGGGGTTTAGGGGATTTTAATTTAAAATGTGTTGGACCCAATGGTTGTGTTAATTAATGTCAATGGTAGTTATGTGTTGGTTGTTAATGTCAATGGTTGTTATGTGTTGGGGGTTTAATTTTATATGTTGGATGTTAATGGTTTGTGTTGCAAAAAAATTTGTCCTTGAGGCCCCTAAGGACATCACACCCCCTCCCGATTGAGACAAAAAATTTTAGAATTCAAAACCGAAAAAAACTAGAATTCATTTGAGGCTTTCATCACCTGTAGCTTTTGAATTTCATCACAATAAAACAAATAGAACATAAGTAAAAGTTACCATAAAGATAGAGCAGATTGATCCCATTATTCTGAAAGTCATAAAGTTTGCAACACCCATACACACACATTTTTCAACTGGAATTTAACAGCAACCTTTGGCCTCCATGGATTCTTGTGGTGAGAAACCAAAGTGGAAACTTTTACGCTTGTTAGCACAAGGATCTAGAAGCCTCAAAATCTAAAAATGCATGGTAATTTTTTGCAGGCTTCATTCGGAATGAGCCATAAAACAATATCCAATAGCGCAATCCTGTATTAATCAGCTGGTAGGATGTAAAAGCCTACCAAACCCGGCCGGAAAATTGCTGTTTTAGCATAGATAACTTAACCAAACATATCCATATCATACACTATCAAAAAGATCTCGGAGAGAGCTTTCCAACGCAATAAAAATCATCTCAAACAGAGCTCTGGATCAAAAGTTATGATAAGAAATGTGTTGCCGGCAGGGAAACTGCACTACATGCGCCCTTCATGTGCCCATTATGCACCACACACACACAAAAGAGGGCTTTTGTTGTGAGCCATTGGTTGTTGACCATTATGCACCACACACACAAAAAAAGAGCTTTTGTTGTGAGCCATTGGTTGTTGACCATTATGCACCACACGCACAAAAAAAAGGGTTTTTGTTGTGAGCCATTGGTTGTTGACCATTGGAAAAAAAAAGGCTAAAATCAATGGCTCAGAAATGGTGCACTCTAGATGTACGCATTAGTACATCCATTTGAATACATCACGAAATCATAGGAAAACCTTAGTGAAAAGCGTACAAAAACACAAAGAAAACCCCCTGTTATTATGCTACATATTAATCTAGCGCATGATTGTGAAGGTGATCACTGAGAATATCAAAACACGAACATCGAGTGGAAATAGATCAAAGAAAAATACTGTTGTCTAGTTTATACCATATAAACATGTCTAGTTTATACCATATAGTCCATCTGCCCGTCTCAATTTAGAGATGATGTGCACCTGTGTAAATCGAGACAATGAGTCTACACCTTTTCACAGGCAAATAGGTATGCAAGTAGTGTTGCAGGCCCCGTTCCAATGTGGGGTTTATGTGGCGCTGATAATGTGCAAGCATCAAGGTGTTGCCCCAGGTTTGCACATGTATGCACTTGTGCTCCTGCACATTCCATCTGGCTAGCCACTAAGCTCTCTTTTCCCTCCAATAGGCCTTGAGGCACTGCGGCCCCATTGCCATTATATAAGCCAGGTTAGGGAGACAAGCATCATCCATATTGACCACCTTATCAACGATTTTGTGCACAATGAACAGAGTTCGGTAGATCTGTGGCTGGTTCCTACGCATCGACCACTGAGGATCAGTAAGCTTTTTGTAACAGATACCAATGATAGCGACCGATCTCAAAAGCAATCCTATAATCCATTGTGAGAAGGGAAGACATAAGACAGTCTGTGAATATTGAATCACGAATTCTTTCTTATTTCTAGACCAGTATAAATTCCCCTTTGATAAGAGACTGCGTAAAGCAGTGAAGATCATTTGCCAGTAAGCCAATGTGTAGCTTTGGCAATATAGCCTATCGAAGGGCGATCCGGTTGGATAGTTAAGTATTGTACCATAGCAATTGCCTTATTGTGTCCTAGATTGATCAAAGTTCTATTGTTTATTTGTATATTCAATGATTCCATAGCAACTGCATGTATTGTGTATTGATCAAGGTTTTGTATATTCAATAATTATAAGATGTTCAAGAAGCCCAAATTTCATAAATCGTATCAATGTAGGATTAATGTTCTGGTTTTGCCACGCACACTTCTTATCATTTTGCCAACCCGAGCTCTCTCCATTTGAAATATTGATAGGGTTACTAGATGTCCTAGATGTTACGCTATTATGGATATAAGGACCAACATTGTTGGGCCTTTCCATGAACTCCCATTCTCCTTTGTCCCAATCCCATACCCCTCAACACTCAAATATTGCTGGTTGGCGTGCATTTGCATTGTATGACTTGCAGATGCTATTTGTTTGTGGCTGCGCATTTGCAATACAGTGACATGGAATGACATGCAAGTATTTTAATTCAGGCAATGACATGAAGGTAGAAATTGATCTAGATCCTATTCTTAAAGTTCCTATATTTGACTAGTGCATTTGATCTGAAATTTTTTGGTCACATGTTAGCCTTAAACTTGGCATTATAGATGCAAGACGTGTTCATTTGCTTGAGATCACGCTTCTTCTATAGTGGACAGAAAGCTTTGGTTTTTTCGCAAGGACTGGCAAAGCATTTTAGCACAGACAATCAAACTAACCCAATCCTCAATTGGAATAAAAAAAGCTTCACAAGAACCCCACAAACAAGATGTGGACAATTTTTCGCTTCATCCACCCTTCCTTCCTTCCTTCCTTCCTTCCGAGTAGTAATCCGCTTGCTGCGCTTTTGTATTGGGTCCCATAGACCGATTGGTCTCCGTGGACGATAAAAATACCTTCATTCCTTCCTTCCTTCCTTGTGTGGAATCTTCCATCTTTCCAGGTACATAATTATCTGCAGGTATAGAACCAAACAAATCCATATCAATGGGCATGCGTAATTATCTGCAGGTATAGAACCAAACAAATCCATATCAATGGGCATGCCACCATCACTGGATTGGAGATATAGTAATTCCCTACTTTGTCCTTCTAATATAGGCAGCACAATATTCAAAATCTGAAGGAGAGCTTTTTTAAAAGACCCTATCACTGCATTTGGAGTTATAGTAATTGCCTATTAACCACCAATGAAAATGCTCCTTTAGGTGGTGAAGACCACCAATGGAAATGCCTGGGCCTTTGGTCTAGAAGTAGCACACTAATCCTAGAACATGCATGACTCAAATTCAAAACTGCTTAGAGTTGCATGTATGACTCAAATTCAAGACCGCCCAGTATGTATAGATCTGTCCCATGCCCCGTTGCTGTGGATGTTAAAATAATGTTTATTTATCTATCCCTCCCACTTTGCTTATCCAAACTAGTAAGTCACCCTTATTGGATCTATCAAATACCATGACATGCAAATCATTCAACTTTTCTGGCTTCTACTATCACTTGTAAAGTTGGGGTGTTTTTTTCGAAGGGCTTTTTTCGAATTATGTCTGCCTTATCTTGTTGCCAAATTTTTTTTTATAAAAATCTATAATGGGACAGTTTAAGGGCATATACATTTATTTTTTTGACTCTATGGCCCATTAAGAAGTTTCAAAGTCTTGAAGTTCTAAATTGCAAGAATCTACTATTCATGAACTTCAACTGTTCATATTTTTCCGAGGGATTTGATATATCCCAATGATAGCTTTCCACAATCTTCTCCAACAATAAGGGTTAAGGATCACTTGGACATGAAGGATCCTTTGCAAAATTCTCCAAACACGACATGAAATTGGAAAATGGCTTTTGCTGAGTAGCAAGGAGAACCACTTCACATCAGGTATTTATCTCTTCATAGTTGTTCCCTACATATCTTCAAAACCAATCTGCTGAACTCAATTTGGAGATCCAAGAGGAATCACATGCAATGTTGCTTCTTAGATCTCTGGACTTAAACTGGATCACAATAGGTCGAGTGGAACGTATAAGCAGCAGCAGTGTAGTTTTAACATAGCTTACAAAGGCGTGGTCTGCTGCAAAATTGGCGTCCATTTATTTTAATAACTGCCATCAAACCGGCAGTCAACCCTCCCCACACAACGGAATAGAAAAAGTGGGAAATGTCTTCACGCACTGCAGGAAACCGTGATTGAGGTTAATGCTCTTGGAAGAGAGAGAAGATACAGAATAATTACCTTGTCGTAATGAGATTGTAGTCAAGGTTAACCCTGCTACTGTCAGAATTGAAGCAAATGGAAGATACTGCATACAAAATCTATCAGTACCCATAGCAAACTTTCTAATAAAAATTCCGGAGGCAAACTTACTGCTATTGCTTCAAAACCATTCAACTGGAATGGAGAAGGTTTGAGAGGGCTTGCATTGTAGTGGCCAGTTATAAGGTCAAGGGCATCCTGAGCATTAGCACAAAATATAAGGTTATTGTACCATAAACCCACCAATCAATGAAGGAAAGTATAACAATAGTCATGGATAGTTTTGCTTACTTGTCGAGTACCATCTTGGAAATTATTAAGATAATAACGGGCAAGAGAACTATAGCCATCCCTTAAAAATCCCCAGATTGTGCGACTCCCATACCTGAAAAGAAAAGTCGTAATGATTTTCATGTTGCATCAGGCGCGAGCTATTCCAAGATACCTGACAAAATCACCCTTTAAAGCTGGTGTTCCTGAATATTGCATACTGATTTCATCACCATGATCTGCCCACACTGAAACACCAACATCCACATCCATGCATTTCATCTTAGATTATCAACCATGCACCACAACCTGACAATGCAGTCAGATTTTAAGCCTGCCAGCCTGAGATGCCAAATGCTTACTGATTTTAAATTGATCATCAAATTCTGGATGTTGATTGATTGTTTCTAAGGAATTTAAAACCTGCAACTGTCGGTTGGCTTTCCAGGGATAAGCCGTCTTGAAGAGACTCTGCAGGTCATGGACATAACGAAGTAAAGACTTGCAGCTATTGTGTAACAGTGTGCATCGAGTTATACGCTATGGAGAACTAATTGTGCACCTGGGTAACATTAGTTCGATCTAAGCAGTCAACACAATTGGTACGTACAACCCCTTTCTGCTCTTCAATTATGTCACCAAAGGTGGTAGCAAGGAAAAACCTATATAGCAAATCCAACGAGCAGCATAGCATCAAAATGGACACCATTTACAGCCTTAGCATGGACTCAAAAATATCACAAACCCTTGATGTTTAATGTCATCTGCAATCTGATCATAAAGAATAGAAAGTCGCTCAAAATGTATCTGTCCACAGATGTGGTGAAAGTCAAACGGGACATATCTGTAAAACAAATTGCAATTGCTTTTGTTCTGTATTCTAGACACATAGTAAAATATGTAAGGAAGGTGAAGAACTATTACCGTAACTTATGATTGACCAACTTCTCCATTGCATTTGCATATGCTAAACTAAGTACAGCCTCATTTCCTTGCTGAAACCGAAAGAAGTCAGAGTTGATCCATGTCAATGCCAGTTAAAATGGATCCAAGCTTCCACTATACCTGATTGATGAGATCAATGGCAAGAATAGAACCGTATCTTGCCTCTAGGTCTTGGAAATGGCGTTCGACGACATTGGGCTATCAATCAAGTCAAGATGATGATAATGATGATAATAAACTACATTATGGCTGAAACATCATGTACTTACTGTCTTATCAAGGCATATAGCCTTGATTTCAGGCCTATATGTGAGATCAGCAATCTGCTCCCACAGAACAGGAATTGATCCACGGATCTGCAACAACAGATTGAAATTGCAATAGAGCAAAATATTATAGCATATGATGGAGCAACAGATAACATCTCTCAGTATACCTGATTCTATATTATACCTGGACATATGAAGCTACAAAGCCATCAACTTCAAGGAGCTGTTCTGTTTCAACAAAATTTGCAACAGATCCTTCCATATCGGCACCTCTTCGCCATAAACGGGTGCCTGTAGAGTAGACCTTTAAAATATAGTCTCCCCAAAGCCATTGTAATATCCAATGATTAAAAATAAATATCTCATCTTCCAGAAGAAAATTGCTCACCAATTCTGCGTATACACCGCCTTGAGATCAATGTAACACGAAGGGACTTTTCGCCTATTGTGGCTTGCACTGTCTGAAAACGTAGCTATTGTTAAGATGCTCAGTTTTAAAGTGTATATCTCCACTGGCTGGTACGGCAGAGTTTATTTTAATTCAAATGTAAGCTATTGAGTATATGATCCGGTTTAAATGAAACCATGGGTGATCATAAAACCCAAAGGATATTGCCCTGAATCACGGGTAAAATGTAGGGCTCCGCCTAAAAATCATAATGAACATATTAGTAGGATCCCAAAAGCTGTTCAAACTGTTAATTGACAAGGAAAGAGGATACCTTGGCCTCAATCAAGTCTTCCAATAAATGCTTGTTCCATGTAAACCTGGGTTCAGCCTTTACATACAAAATTGGTAAGGTTTCTATATCAAAAATTGACAGATAAGCTAGTAACTTCCCCACCTGCTTCCAAAGTGATTGAGCTCTTCTTGATGTTCCCATGTTGTTTGAAACTTGTCTGCTGTAAACAGGCAATCAAGATGAGTCAAATGGTTGCAGTCCAGAGTTAACAACATGAACGTGCAGGAAACATACAAGAGGGTTAAATCCGTATCATATGAAAAATATAGTCCAGGTGTTGACACAACAGTTTTCAACAGACTTAGAAAATGTGCTTCATCCTTTCTCTGCAAGATAGGAAAAGGACAAAAATAAATGAACCAGGGCAAATATAAGAAAACTCAGAGCTCATAAATACCTCCTGGATGCTGAGATTTTTGAGGTTCGTATTGCAGACTAGAAACTTCATAGAAGTTATACGGAAAACAGGAGAACCGTGATAATTACCAACCTGACTTCTGGCAGTGCATACCAGAATGTAAGTACCTGACAACCACATAACAAGTTTAACGTCAAACTTTCAATGATCAAATAACTAATGCTGCAAACGGCTGTAGTGTGTGTCGATTTTTCTAGTAAAATCAATCAAAGTGGTCAAAATTTGCTTTGCTATGTCCCATATTATTTGAACTAATATCAATAGGTTATATGAGCTAAAAAGTTCTGTTATGTCAGATTGCCAAGCATGGTATACATCTTTTCGTACTATATAACTGCCAAATATTCGACTTACGTGACATTGCAGTTTATTTACATTCAAGAACAGACAGCAAAATCAGCAAAATGAGAATCTTTGCCACAAACAAAATGAGCAAAATGGTTACCTGCTAACAGCCTGATTAATCCCACCACACCAAAGACCTCTGTAGCTGTTAGTGCTTTTTGACTAGAAAGGTTAGGCAACTCACCTGCAACATTATAAAGCAGACTGCGTTAAGTTGCTTGCATTGAAGATATACCCTGATACTGTTCGGTTATGATAAGAATGCACAATGATGAAGGTGAACAACTTACTAATCAACTGCAATTCTCCATCTGGGCGGCTTATTGCAAGAGCTGGATGTGGTCCACCATCTGTTGGCTCAAATATGAACTGGTCGGGGAGTTCCCATAGGCGCATGGAAGTGCAGATCCTTGACTGTTGCAAATACTCAGCCATCTCTCTTTCCATGTCTAAGCCTTATGCCTCACACCAGAACTACCAGTCCCTGTATAGGAAGGTATTAAAGAAAGATTGTTGTATCGACTACACAGCAAGAAGAGAAATCTTGAATAATTCTATTGATAAAAACGGATCATTCTTAACATAAAATGAGTATCTTTAGTGTATAGAACATAAAGATGTTCCATATTATCTCAATTTTGCGAAACACAAAAAAAGAATTATTGGGTAGACAGGTCCAGATTCCAGTAGCAATGAGTGGAATCACATTACCGGTACTCTGAAAGGTGCAGCCCTGTCTTTCGATAACTGGAAATTAGTAATTCAACCTCCATAGGCGGGAAAGAATGCTCAATTTGCAGGCAAACACTGACTGCTTAAAACAACCAAAGAACCCAAACAGCGTAGCAATGTAGAAAGAACTAGGAATTTCTCGTTGATAGCTACAAAATTTCCTACAGCCGTCCAGAAAGAAACTTGAATCCGAGTCCTCCCTTGTTTTGAATTAAGGGGAGGTTTTAGGAAAAAGAAAAGCCGGCAAACTAGAGATAGAAACAACCCAGAAATAGCGAGATCTATCTTTCCGAAAAGTGTTTAAAAAGCTTTTACGGTGTGTGCGGATATCATTCAGGGTAGCCAAGGAATAGTTCGTGTACACGTTTAAATAAAAGTGATACACTTCAACACGGTTGATTTGGCCCACAACATCGTGACCAAATATAGGTAAAAAATGTTTTTTTTTTTTCCTTCTTGAAAGATAAAATTCAATTAAATTAAAATATAGTCAACAATACAAGAACACATACGTAACATGTTTACAAAAGTCATGGTGAATTTACTCTTCCTAGTATAATATCATCATAGATCCTAAATGGAGTCACAAGCAAACCCAATATCACGAGACATCTAACCCTAAATTTGTCTTTACACTTCTGCCCTTATCATCACATAACCCTTTTTCATTCTCGAATTTCGACAGCTGAACTTTACCCTCCACTTTTCATTATGTGCCACGTATTTCTTGTCCTGTACTGATTAGACAGGAATGTACTTGGAAGAATGTTTCTTATTATGCGGATGCGAGATAGCTGCACGCTAAAGACAATCAAACTTACCTCAAGCTTGGTAAAGCGCAAAGTCACAGCGCCCAACCTACTTATACAAAATGAAGACATGAATCCGGTATTGTCCATACATGTCTTTTGCACATTGACATTTGCAGTAGAAGCTTAGTCAAGTAGGTATTTGCAAGTGCAAATGTGTAAAATTGAGTGAACCTTTCATGTACTTCTTGGAGAATTATGTAGTTCTATATTTAGCTTCAAAAATGTTTAAATTTCCTGAAAACTGACAACGGAATGCATGTTTCATCACAAAGCACATTGCCCTTACTATATGCTATTATGAGCTATGCTATTAGGAGCCATATGCTTTTCAGTAGGTATAAGGAGCATACATTCTATATTATCACAAAGCCAATTTGGTGAGAAGTGTTGTTGGTTACTCCGGAAAGGGAAGCATACGGGGACAATTGGGTGTTGGTTTGCAAATCATATATTATTGTATGTTTTGCAACTCATTTTTGCATGTTGTCTTTGGTGTTGGTTTGCCATTCATTTACAAATCGTGCACGATGATTTTTCTTGAATTCCCCATTAGGACCTCGATTCCAAGAAATGGGGCATCTAATCTGTCCTTTAGTATTTGACGCATTGAATACATCAATTATCCAACAAATCTTTTTCCGATGGCTACAATAAGGATGGTATTAGACACATTGAATACCTATTAGAAATAGGTTTCTATGATATGATCCGGTTTTCTTGTTTGATAAGAATGTGTGATAAGACTGTGATGAGGATTTTTTGTTTGACCCAGCTTGTTTCTTGCTTGATAGGTTTACATTGTGAACTCTTCGAGGTTTAGGAGCAGTCAAGCATTTATAGCACAATTGGATTGCAGTTAGCTCTTTTCAATTGTGTTTTAAGATACGTATTTAAAGCACTATAACTTGAAGATCCCAACTTAATTTTAGATAATTCTACTGCCATTGGACAGGTCATGTGGTCCGGTCGTGTGGTCCTCTATAAGTTTTTTGAAGGCCACTTTCAGGCTGGATCATATAAAGAAGTTACACTTTTAGCTAAATGCCCTATTTTTATAAAGATATTTTGGTAATTTTTACAAAACATAGAGGCATTTTGGTAATTTTATCTTTTATTTCATGTACGTTGGATGTGTAATACCAATAATTCCAGTCGTCGGTACACATATTGCACGCACCTTCACAATTGCCCTAAAATACATTGTTTTGGGGGTTGATAAATGGTTTACATAGATAGATAGACATACATTGGAACACCCAAGTCCATTCCGGAATCATTCTGTACCAAGTACAAGCCTGATTGATCACACCATCATATTGATATAATATAATATAATATATACTAGAATGTGATGAGTAAGGTGGTAGATCCATGATGCATTCCAGAAGGTTCATTCTTCTAGTTTTGGGTCGACGTTAAAGATGTTCTTTCATTGTCCCGAAAACAATTGACACCAGAATTTAATACGGCTTCCATTGTATTGCTCCTCATTTATAATGCATTGTACTCGTGATTCTCTATACTCCGAAGGCAATAGCCAGACATTGAGCAAACATGGAATAAATAATGATGCCTTGAATGCTGTCCCAGAATTAGTGAACAAGGGAAAGATTAGGCAAGAATGAATACAATAGTTGAGACAAATCTGGACCCTTGGGATCCATACCTTATACCTCCATGCCAAATACATTTATACAAGAGGCCTAAATCAGGACTACGTCGTCATTGAATTACTGCCTGCATCTGAAGTCCACTTTATTCTTCACTATAATTTGAATTTACCTCTGTACCTTCATAATAAACCTGGATAAAAATGTACATAGGTAGTCACCACTGAAGCATGTCTCTGCAATATGTAAGCAGCAAAAACTTGACGGCAAAATAGAACCAAGTTGAAACTATAACCACAATCTTCATTTCACAAGTCGAAGGTCGATTTTAAACCAAGATGTCTATATGATAAAAATGTCGTCTGCACGTGAAGAAAGGAGATGAAGCAACAATGATGCCAGCTTGTAAACAAGCTTGTACGTTAGAAAGTAGGTGCCAGCAATTCAGGAATCCAATTAATCTGCATCACAGCTATTATTGTTAGCTCAAAAAGAACTTAACAGCATCTGAATCAGAATGAGCCCATCTTTACCTTCTTCACAGAAAGGAAATAAAGCACCTTCCCATGCATCATCATTTGACCTGCATTCTTCCTCTTTGTTTATTCCGCCCTCAACATTTCCCGCTGCAGCATTTTCCTTCATCCACATGATGTTATTAAAAACATACCACTAAATGCAAGCAATGTACAAGAGAAATAAATTCTATTGCAAATCTGGTCATAGACATTTGATTGCTTTGTTCTCTTCAAATTTCAACACTTATGAAACAATGGTGTATTATTGTTCATTCTTACCTCAATAGAGCCTACATCGCATGCACAACTGTCATCATCAGAGCATGCCAGTTTAGTGTGTACTGAAATAATTTTAGTAGCACCTTCAACATCTTCAGGTGGTTCTCCAACTTTAGTTGATTGAGTAGCTATATCATTACCCATTTTGCAATTAATGATATCGACGGGAGACGGGCTCAAGGAAGGATCACCTGAAACAATCTTTGTCCTAAAACTATTATTGTGCTCACTTGATTTAAAAGATGGCGCTTGAAGGTGAGGTGAATTTGCACTCGGATGATACTGGAAAGGAGGAGACAACTCAAATGAAGAGGAGGCACCCAATGGAAAGACTTCTGGAAAATCTGCAGCAAATAAATCTTGTTTGTTTATACCAGCCTAAACCCAATTAGACAATGTACAGGTCATTTGAGACCTACCTTGATAATTATGATGATAGCCATTTTGTACATATGCTCCATCAGCTATAGGCCCCTCAGAGCTGAAGCTACTCCCACTGCTAGACCTTTGTATGTGAACTTCACCAAATCTTAAATCATCATTTACACTCTCATCCATAAAATGTATGCTTTGCGGCTTTGATGACCCAGAAACTGTTTCATATGGCCTCATTCTGTCACCAATAACCAAGCATTAACAGAAGTGTCTTTCACTACAACAAAGGACAAATGCGGAACTAACCTAGATGCAAAATACAATTCGAAAATACCAGGTAATCAGGCCAGATGCACTTTCATAAAGGTTTCAAGTGCTCAGTGCCCATTGCAACCAAATATTCAATGCCAGGTTTACTAATCAACCATTATGGAATCTTACCCAGAACCTTGAACTCTTTGAAGTGTTTCCACCAATGGCTTCAAGTCTTTGCGACGAACTTCAATTACTCGAGTGGGAATGTTTTCTATTTCTGATTCATCCATGCTATCCTTTGTGGAACTATCAAACAGCATGACATGAAAATAGACCTGCAAAGTGATTTGCTCTATGAGACAAACAAGCTCCACATAAACAGGTCAAAAAAAGGTGCCTAAAATACATACATTAGGTTTGGTCCAGATCGGTAACGGTCTGGATTGATTAATTTGTTGCACTTCAGCATTAGACATGTACCACCGTTTCAGCTCATCAGCTGTCATCCCTTCCTTTCCTATCTTCCCTTGCATTGATCCAGATAGGCTGCCACCTGAAGAACTTTCAACATCTGTGCAAGTATATGAACCTGCTAGATGTTCAACCCTTTCTTCCCGCTCCGCCCAATTAAGTCTACGACAGACATCCCACTTCTCTGATGGTTCAACAACAAGACGCAAATCATGTGATTGGCTGGGACTACTTGACCCTTCAGTACTATACCCACACTCTGATGCTGTGGAGGGCCGAAGAAGGTACCTTACCAAATAGCCTGATGAGGAGAGGACCCAAAGTTTGTCTTTCAGAGCAACAGCTCCTCCAGGTTCATGTATACCACTCCCATCATGGAAACCGGCTGCCACTGCACCACCACCAGCAGGACCACTACTGCTTCGCAAGTTACCCCGCCATCCACCAAAACCATTTTTTATTCTGCTCACAACTGACAATGTGAGTGGAGGTGGTGGCGGAGGGAGGGCCTGTTGGGAAGCTCTGACTGGCCCAGCATTTGACCACCACGGATATGCAGGTGTGGGCATTTTGGATGGACCATTAAATGGGTCAATGGAGCAGGCACCATGAGTATGTGGGCCTACAACTCCTCCAAAGGGTGAAATAGCAAATAGATGACTTGTTCCTCTTGAGGAACTAACAGCAATCCAATGGCTGTCTAAGCTAAACCTGATATCCTGTATAATCTGAAAACAGAAAGTGGAATATCTATCAAATAAAGTTAAAAGATAAAGACAACAAAAAGAAATTAGACTCATGATAATTTAACTCTAGTACCTAAATGTCAACATAAATAACCCAACATTGGCATTTAAGCCATAAACTTAATTGAATCAAAGACATCATAAATGTCACAAGTTTATATATCATAATGATTGATCTTACCAAGGCATGCCTACATGCATGTCATTGTGTAGTGGTGCTTTGAGAAAGATCCAAAGGCTAAATGTAAACTTGTAAAAAAACCAATCTATGTCTTCACTAAACTGCACAAAGATCACTTACCGCATTTGTAAGACCGCGGCAAAGCTTGTAAAGGTGAACAAATGATGAACTTGTGTGAGGACTGGTAAGATTATCATGTGCTGTAGGTGTTAGACGAAAAACATTTAAGTTGTGCCCATCTGACGCAGTGACAAGAAGTGTTCCACTGGGGTCAAAGCAGAGAGCCGAAATTGGGCTTGAATGCGCTCGGAACTGTGCAATCACTTTCCTATTTACATAGTCACGGACAATCACCTGTAAAAGAATTAAGTGTCAACAAAAGTACCAATTGGACTATTTCCAGCCTGAAACCATAAATTTCTTACAGTCCCAGCATATTCGGATTCTACACCATCTGAAGGACGTTCAGAACAATACTTGGACAAAGTTTTGTATCCTAAAGCTGCAAGTTGCTTGCTTGACTCCCTTGCATAGTCAACAAAACCACCAGTTGCAGGAGACGTGGATGGACTTATGCCTGGAGAGGGGCTAAGGTGCTGGGGGGATACACGGCCCACTGATGACATGAGAGGCTGGTTGGCAGCATATGCCATCCACCTGGGACCCAACGCCAATGCACCATAGCCATTCACTGGCCCTGCCTGAGGTGGGATATAATAAGAAACGACACTAAACGTATTTTGGAGTGTTGCTGCATCAAAACAATAAATCTGCATCGTATAACAATACATTAGTTTGCACAGTTACAGGCATGTACATGCTCACATGAATGAGCAATTATACCTGTGCAGCAAGAGCTACTGCAATGATCCTTGAGCTGCAACGCACAGCGCAGATACCAGTCCGAAATCTCAACTCATGTACATAAGCGTGACTTTGTAAAGAATAAAAGCGAACAACAGAAGGGACAAAACTACCATCACCCATATCTGCAGTTACGGTGCCATTCAAACCTCCTGGAAACCCTCCAGGCATTGAGGCTCCCCTTTTGGTGGCAAGATCCCCTGTAGCAACTAGCAGCAAGGGCTGCATTCCTTTGAAGTCCCCAATCTCAACTGAGTATGGCCATGGTTGAAGGTGCAAAAATGCAACACGACCATCCCGTCTAGAGACAAGTTCTCTCACATCGCTAGCATCTTCCACATCCCATACTTGAAACCCATTCATGTAGGTAAGCAATAGAACATGGCGAGCAAGTGCTGGAGCAATCTCCAACATGTCAAAAGATGCCCATTGCACCTGACAGACAAAACATACAGACATAAATACATTTGACTCAACATAGAAATAAATCTAGATTGTAACTCCTTTAGCAAGAAAAATACATAATTTGCATTGACCTGAGAGAAGATAAAATCTCGATTGAGAAGTACATAGAAATAGGAGGTAGAATATTATCATCATAACGTGTAAATAAGTTATTATATATGAGATAACATGTAAAATTATTGGCCTAATACATGATGCTGACCTGTTCACGGTGCTTCTCCTCATCTGACTGAGATGCTGAAGATGCAATAGATGCACCTGCTGTCCTTACAGTTGCTGCAATATTGCCAGCACTTGAAGAGACTCCTTTCAAGTAGCTAGAAATGGACCGCCAAGTGAATTTGCTGCCATTGCCGTTGCTAACACATCCTGCTCCACCACGGCCACTCCGTGTCTGCAAGCCCATGTCATTCCTCATCCCACTTGTGCTGCTGAAGTTGAGAGTGAATTCTCTGTGTGGTACCTACTTCTGCCAACGTAAATGCTAATCCCCATATCCAGTCATTCCTCCATTGAACAAATCCATACTGACTGCTTCATGAGAAAGTCTTTGAGATTCTGTTCTTTTTTTTTTTCCTCTGTACAATTTCCCTAACAGTAAATAGATGAGCTTCCAAATGAAATACTTACAGTGAGCCACAAAATGGCTTTTTTTTTTCCTGAATCGGCAGACCAAAAAAATGCTGCGAATTTGTATTTACAGTGAGAAACGAAAATGAAAAGGATCCTGTACAATCACCAGAAATCTAGAGACCATATATACATATCAAATTTCCTGAAAACTCTCAGTCAGGCAATAGCTTCTATACAAGCATGCAACTTCAATAGAGGCTTTTCAGGAATCCTTGGTTGGGCGAGAAGCATCAGTTGCCCTCTTCTTTAAATCTTCACATACACCAGTTAGGTGGAAAAGTACTTTCCCGAAAGCACTAAGGTTAATTGAAAGCGTACTAGAGTTCTTTATGCAGGGCGTATTCCATCAATGCGTTCTATTTGCGGGAAAAATCGACCTCAAATTAGGTATTTGTGATTCTTGCTCCAATTTTCCAAAAAGAACGGCTTGAAACCTGTTTCCCTAGATTTTCAAGCGCAATAAACTGAAAAGAATCGAGATATATAAAAACAAATCAGCATAAAACTTGGATATGGAGGGGAAACGAAAACCAAGAAAGCCGGAAAGGGAAGAACGGAAAAGCGGACAAGAAGGATTCCCAACGCAAAAAAACGTCACTGTACAACGAACCCACTAGCCACTATTCTTCGTCCAATCCTCCACAAGCTTGAATGGGCGAAATTCACCCCTTTCAATCCAAGCCCATGTTCCTTTTCCCTTCAGAAAGGGCTCCGATACCCTCCAGCTCATACCCACGTAGACCGCTTAGACGTGCAGGGATGAGAAACCCTGATTTTGTGGCAATTAAACAACGGAATCAACCTCAATACAAGCGCAATAGTCTTTACCTTGCGAGGCACTCAAGGCAACAATGCGAAAGCAAGAACAGAAGATGTTTTTCCAAACCTGGACAAAATTCTAAGCAAACTGCACCAAATTGGGCCAAGTTTTTGGCATTCTGGGCAATCTAGAGACGATCTTTACACCCAAAAGCCGAGGCGAAGCCTAGGTGCCGGCTTTGGAATGAAGGTGTTACTCCGATTTACTCATCCTGTGTGTGTATTAGCGTGCACGCTTCTCTTCTCTCCTCTCTCTGCTCTCTGCAGCCTTGTCTGTTTGTGTGGAGTTTTTTTTTTAACTTTTCTTTGATTTTTTTTTTGTTATGCCGCGGCCGGTGAAAAATTAACTTGCGGTAGTCTTTTTTTACTTGCGTCTAAATGAGTGGGGGTGAGGACGTGGGCATGAAGTTAGGGGTTGTTTTTATGTGCTTAGCATGTGCACATTGTGACGCTCATTAAATTGCACCCTTCCAACCATTTGTTGGTTTCTTTGTTTTTTTTCTTTCTTAGAGTGTACATGTTGGGCTTTTTTTTTTTTTTTTTTTTTTTTTAAAAAAAACGTTGACTAATGATATCACTTGTATTGTGTAATTCTTGCAGTACATTTAGCTACCAAAGTTTTTCCCTCGAAAACCTTTCACGTTTCACGGTGAGTTTTTTCCAATCTTAATAATAATCGAGTACTCCTCTATTGTGTTGGTCCTATAGACCTTTTGATATCGGCAGACGTTAAAATTTAATTGAATTCAAATCATTTTAATCTTTCTGGTTTTTTTTTTTCTTCAAAGTGTACATGTCGGTTTCTTTGTGTTTTTTTCCCCCTCAAGTGTACATTTCTATTTCTTTGTTCTTTTTCTTTCTCGAATGTTGCCTGTGCGTGCATTCTATACACCCCAACTAGAACATATCCATCGTCCCTTTCAAACCTCCCCCACATGTTGGTGCCTAACACCCCATATCCTTCTCCTCAATGATATATTCCACAGCCTATTCCAAGCTTCAATAATAAACTCCTTTCAAACAGCATGTCTCTACATTATGCTTCCGTAGTAAAACCAAACGTGCCTTTTTTCCAGGCAGTTGCAAACCTCTAGCTTGCCGTATGGAAAATTCATGCAACCTTCTACATTACGTGTTGATTGCAGATTAAAGTTTCATTGTTTACTTACAAGATGCAAAATTATCTCAAACACGCATTGGTTCCTTCATTGTTTATGGCTAGCTTCTAAAGCAATTAGTATAGTTGCATCTTGTGTTAGTAAACTATTAAAGGTTTTGTTTTTGTGTCTATGTCGGTGCTTAATATAGTGTACATTATGATCACATATGTATACCTCGAACCAGTAAACAGAGCACGGCTACAACTATTTGTTTTGTCTAATTTTAACATCGGGTAGATGCATATGCTTAAGACATGATGCTCGTGGTCCCATGTGCTCATCCACTCTGAATCACTTCTGATACTAAAATCTGGCATCCACATTTCAAAATGTGTCCAAAAGTATGTAGCATGGCATTCATGGAACAATAGTTTCCTTCCTTTTTTGCTTTTCATGCACTACAACAACCCTAATGAGGAAGGTGTATGTCATTACTTGTACAACTTGTCCTACAAATCATTCCTTTCTTTATTGGTCGCGTCACGACAAAAACCAGCATATGCCATTTCCAATAACTTAACCTATAGTAGAATGAGAACCAAAACATCTTGAAACTTGTGAAAGGAGCTTTCCTAGTCAATCACCAAAAAAGATAGGCTAAACCTTATCTTTGCAATGAAACAAAGATGTCTTGCCAAGTATATATTACAAGAGGCGTGGCAATTATGGATAATAGATATTCATTAGTATACTCGAATATTATCTAAGCGTTGAGAGCTTGTATAATTCCTTGAATGTCAATGCCTTTCTAATGTCAAGAATGTAAGAAAAAAATTGTTAAAGCATCTAATCTATTCTTTCTTAAAAATGGATCTACTGCAATTATGTGAATCCCCATTTTGATAAGCATGGTTAACGAGCCAAAGTGTTTGACAAACAATGAGGTACAAGATTCTTAATATTCCAAAGAGCTAGCAAAACAAATAATGCCTAGAGGGACTTACAACTTTCAAACCGAGATCTTTTGGGTGACACAAGAAAGTGATTTCAATGTTGTTGATGGGAATGTTGGAAAGGGAGGTAGTTTTGGAGGCATTGATTTTCTTGATGGACATATTCCTTGAAAATGCTCTATATGCTTTATAATTGTCCTAGTTTGACGAAGGTAAGTGCCACCAGACTTTGGAAGAAATCATCCCTCAAAATGGAGGCACGAAATAATACCTTATCCCTAGAAAACTCTAAGACGGGGCAAATAAACCCCTCAAAGGACGAATGGATATTTTATTGGACAAAAACATAGAGGCATCTCGTTGTATTTGGAGAAGGGAACTAGACATTCTTGTTTTTTTGTCGACCCATGGAAAAAGGAAATTGGAAGGCGCATTCTTGGGGGGTCCTACGGCCGAGATCGCATTAGTGAGGAGCAGGTCCTGGAATGGCGACGCAGTTTCCTTCACCCACAACATGGAAGCTAGATATTTACTCAAGGATTGAAGAAGTTTACCTGTTGAGCGAAATGAGAGGACCAATTTCCATTCAGCAAACAGATTAGGTCCCCCTCTTTCCATGTTGTTCTATTCTATTCTATTTAATCTAAGGCTTAATCTCATGTTCCCTTTTTCTTTTTTTCCATGTTGTGTACATTGCCCAAGTTCTTTGACTTTTGCCTTCAAAATAAAATAAGATTACAAATGATTGTCCAATGAGTTGATGGGACCTGCATTATTATTTACACATGCGTGCATTGTGTGAGAAGCATCCTCATTTGGTCAAAATAATAGACATGTAAAAATTTAAACAATGAACACCAATGAATGCATTTTGAATTGTACAAGAGCAAAGAAACATAGTAATAAGTATGGCTTTGGTTATAAACCAATGGAGTTGGATCTGGCATCGAAATTAAAAAATTCCTTAATAAGTAAAATGTCATCTTCCATTTACTGATACCAGATATTATAATATGCAACTGAAAAATTCTGTTTGTTACAAGAATTGCCGGATTAATGCCTTCAACTAAGAAATTTAAACGGCCATATGAAAAAATAATAGATAAGTTTCCTTCAAGACATATTTTATATTCATATAATAATAGGCCCATACATCATATACACAAAAAGGATCAAAATCTCCCCTAAACACAAGGATCGAACAAGTTACTAGGGTAAGTTGACCTTTTGGATATCATCAAAATTCTCCCTTCGAATGAAAGGATTAAACAAGTTAATATGATAAGTTTTCTCCTTCAAAAATCAGGATACTTTTCTTTCGCTAGATAAGCTTTTCGCTTGAAAACAACTTGCAAACAAGTTAACATAGATTCTTTCTCTTTTCCATATAGTTTTCCGTATAGTTTTCATATAACATATAAGTTTTTCCCTTGAAGAACATCTTCCAGAGGAGTTCACATGAACAGTTTTAAATCAGCATAGTTCTATCTTTGAAAATCAGCATACTACAATGCTAAATGATGACTTGGCTCCCCGAATAGATATGGCAACCACGATTATCAGCTTTCTTCTTCCAAGTTTCTATGCTTTCGATAAAGTCAAATTCTCTTGCATTCAAATGACCATTTATCACAATTGAAACGCATGCATTCAAACTTTCTATGCCCAATCTTGAACGCCTATGACTGAATAAGCTCTCATAAATTGCATTACTTGCACATTGCACTAAAGCAATCTGAAGCAATATCATAATGTTTTTTAAACGCATTTCAGTTGCTTGATTTGAAGAGATCATCACGCAAACTTCTTCAATATTTTTATGTGACCAATTAGCTAAGGCATGGATTTTAAAATCAGAATACTCTCTTCTCAACCCTGAATTTTAAAGGTGTTGTCTTCCTTTGAACTCCTCTTATCATCTTTGGTGTGCAATAAAACTTGATAAGTTCTTCTAAGCTTTCCTCATCAAAATCTCTTGACCGAGAAAGAACTTTAAAATGCTTCAAGATAGTCGCATCTTTGAATCTGATGGTTAAGCTATCATAACTATCTTGAGAAAATACCTTCTGTTTTGATATGACAATTTCCATATCAGAACACTCTTTACTTCTTGATAATTTGTATGTTCTATATTCATCTCCATGAATAGAAGCTCTTAAGGTTGCCAATCAGCCTTGCGAAGGCCCATAGTCAGGAATTATAGGGAAACCATTTGCATCTTCTTATAATGCATTCATATCTCTTTGTGGATCAACAATATAATAAGCTCGAATACCCTCTATTGTAGTATTTACATGCTCTTCAATAACAGTTATATCAACGTGACTAGCTTGAAATAGCTTATTTAAAATAGTAGGATCCCCAAGAATATCAGCTAAAAAATGCAGCAATTATATAGTATTGAAATTAAGCACATGTATAAAGAGAACATAGTTAAGACCCCCAAGGTCTCAGCTAGAAAATGTATCAAGTAAAAATGCAACAAGCATATAATTTTGAAATTAAGCACCTGGATAAAGTTATCATATGATTCTACCTCGGAATACTTCAAAACAGCTGGAAGATCTTCACACAATCTATTAATTGCATTATGCCTACTCAACCAACACGTCTTTTGAATGTTATCTAATCTTAAAATAGAACAAGAATACTCTTCAAGTAACCCCTGTGATTTCTACAATCTTTGAGTGCTATGGGAAAAATAGCAGCAATAGAGTCAACCAAAGTCTCAATATCATCTATTACAATAGTATTTTTTTTTCCTTGAGTTATCCATTTTCTTTGCCTTTGTTGTAACATGAGTTTCCGAGGATGCGTGTTCATAGAAGCTAGAAGTCTTAACACTAGAGTTGTCCACTGGACCATCTGTGGTTCATGGACCAGAATTTGTCCATCGTACCTCTGCCACTTAAACCTATATATCTAGAGAGGAACTTCTCCATTTTGCAATCTACCGCCACCTTTTGAATCTTCACTTGATTTTTTATGATCTAGAAGAATTTCATGACCAATGGATTCACCTATATCTTGTGGTACAAATGGGTCCAAACCTTGCTAAAATCAAAAGCAAATGATGTTTTTTTATAAAATATATTGATTTGTATGTTCCCAAGTTTTTTCACTATTATATGACATTAGATGAAGTCGTCAGACCCAATTTTGCTCAAAAGAGCTGTTTGAGGGTATGAATTATTTCTCTCTTATTATTATAAGTTTTGGCCTAATTCTTGTGGTTATAAGTTATTGACTCTAAGAGCTATAGTTCGATGTTTTTTAGAAGCATTCATAAGTTATAGTGAATTTCAATGTTGACAAAAATAAATCTAAAATGATTTAATAAAACTCGTATATCATCCTTTAAAGGGTAATAAAGACTTATATCTACGTAGATTATAATTTTATCAACCTATATGTAGTAGTTAATCATGCATTCTCTACATTCAGTTGTGTTTGTTACTACACGATATTGGAGTTTAAGTATGCTAATTGTACATATAGTTCATCTTTTAGGAAATGCGATATTTTTTATGAATGCAAGGCTTCACTGACAACATAGATCTCAAATTTGATGTGAAAGTGACATAGTAGTTGCAAAATTTAAATATAAACTAGTAAACGTGTGTCCGGCGTTGCCGGGCTAATGTCTTGGCATGTGTTTTTACTCGGCCTTTAATGTTCATATGTGCAACTTCGACAACATCACATGTTGGTATTGGCAAGAATGAACATTACTTGCTTTTGTGATTATTTTTGTTATATATCCATTACATATTCCAATACAGGTGAGTTTTTTTTCCTACTAAAATACCAATTTGTCAGCGCAAGGTGTTGTTTCTCATCTGATAAAAAAGACAGACAATTGGAGGTTAGTCAATGCACTACATTACCCAATAGGTAGGTACATGTACTCTATCTTCCACCTATCTCTCTCAAAGCACATCCATGTAAACAACGTTCCCTTGGATAGATTTGAGCAAATATCAATTAGTTGGATGAAGTGCTCCAACTTGACAACCTCGTTGGTGCAAAATATTTCTTTGACCGTTGCAATGAGCTCCTCAATTTCTATGCTTGCTATCCCAATGTGGTATTTTCGTTCCCAATCATACCATGACCCAAGAGCGCGTATGACAAAAGTAACATTGGAGACGTGATAACTTTTCACCCTTCAGGCATTTGGCAACGTGACCAAAGACATACCACGAAATCAAAATACGCATCATCTACATGGATGAAGAAGTAAGTAAAACAAAAAAAAAAGTATGTGCGAAAGCAAGTTGAAGAGCTACATATATGAGATACTGTAGATACAAAATCTTGAGTAATGGTAATAATGTATAATGCACGCAATCTTTGAGCTAAGAGTAGATAGTTTTTCCTTGGCAAAAAAAACTAGCAAAAGGCACACCAGAAGGCTTTAGCAAGGTCAAATTGGTTAAGGCTTGATAGTTGGTTTGGACTGCACATGTAAAACAAGATAAAAATATATTTTCAAGCATTGAGCTTTAGCAATTATGAGTATAATATGTGATGAATTTTATATTTTATATGTATGAAAATATGGTTATTTATGGAGGAATCGATCTTTTATAATATTAAAATAAAAGGATTGTGATTAGTTGTCTTAGTGGGTCTATTTTTTCTCTATGCATTCTTTATCTATATGATATTCTTTAGTTTTGGATTGCATTTGAAAATATGAGTAAAAAGTTATTTTTGTAGCAAAGTTCGTACTCGAAGATCAACTTCGTGCTTGGTGTTGACTTGATCTAAGGAAGCAATATTTCTTGGTTTTGCATGGCGTGCCTTACTTCATTTTCATACATATGTTCGTCAAAAATTAGAAACCAAGCCTAGACATAGACAGATGACATTGTTTGTACAGAGATGTCTATTGCGATTGAATGGGACTTGTCCTTCGCCCTTCCATGGAATGTGTATCAAATGTCATTTTTATATTGCCATGTTGTAGTCCATGTGGAATACCAATTGAGCATGACCTATAGCTACATTTCTATACAAATGAGCATTAGTTAAATTGCATAACATGCCTTTGTTAAAGGCAAAAGTAGTTGGTCCTTCATGGACAAAGGTATTTTATGCTACGTCTGAATGTTAGAACACAGGGTCTTACAGACCAAAACTTTGGCATTTTGTGGCCCAACATATCGGAGGATTCGACAACACGATCCAAATGTCCATATTGTATGCTCCAATTCTATCTAATAGAATGTAGTCACAGTTATGAAACCAATAGTTATTAGTTATTGCATAAGACGCCTTCTCTTGCTGAAGCCAAGGCAAATGCACAAGAACACAGAAGCACAATTAGACAATAGCACCTTGTTTTCGTAGAGCTTAGTTGCCATACTTTGCTTCAACCTGATGCATTCTTTTTATGTGCTACAAGTTTAGGGTCGCCATTAGACTACGATTCGAGGCTAAAATTTTTCTTTGTATTCTATTTGAAGAAGCAGGGTTTCTTATTTTTGTATTTCATTTGCTTTAGCATTTTCTGGTTGTTAAATTGAAATACACATTTTATTTAGCATAGTTGTGAAATTTTGTTGCTTCTTTAGATAAGTTGGTCATGACGTTGCTGTATCCTTTATTGGTGGTTTATTATTATCGAATCCTAAAGGGAAATCCCTTGCTTCTTATTGGTGGATAATCCTTGTAAACGACAGCAATCATATTGAATTCATTAATTCAATTGCCATAGTGACAATATTGTTGCATGTCTGTAGAAGTAGAACTTATGATACATGTGAACAGAAAAGATACTGAATGGTATAAGCTTGTCTGGGCATGCCATAGCAGTAATGACATGCAACCAAGACTATAAGATCAATCTATAACAAAAAAATGAATGTTGGAATTATAGGAAAATAGCCCTAGCTTCCATGACAATTGCCATGGCCATCTAAGCAAAAGAAACATCAAAGCACATTACCATTGCAAGGAAAAAAAAATGAAGACGGATGAATTCATATTTGTTCAAAACAATCTGTGAATAATGACAATATATTAACCTTGTAATGCACCACCGATTCATTCTCAAGCCACTATGGCAAGCAATTTAAATTGTTATGCTGTAATTCCATTGTTGTTTTGGGAGGAGATTTTCGCCAGCTTCCACCTGTGGTTCCACGAGGAAATCGCCCCCAAATTGTGCATGCTTCCTTGAAATGCTCTTATATATGGGATCATGTCGAGGAACATAAGCTGAATGTAAATATGCGAGTAATGAACAGTGTGGGAAGAGACGCGGAAGAGCAAAAGGCATTTGCAGAGTATCTTTTACGAGTTGGAGATGGACTTGAGACCACGTTTCCCAATATTGGATCGGACGTGATACGCCTTCTAGAAGAGATTTGTGTGAAGTCACAAGACTTAAATGACTTGCTAGCCGTGACATTCCCTGATGTTTCAACGAATTATGGAAGTGTGTCCTATTGGGTGCAAAGGGGTATACTTACGCCACTGAATGATGATGTAGATGAAGTAAACAAGAGGATGACAGAGTGGTTGCCTGCTGCACCTATTGATTATTACAGTGCTGATCGAGCTGTTAATGAGAATGACGCAGGGGTCTATCCTATCGAATTTTTGAATGCACAAACTCCGAGTGGGATGCCTCCTCATCAATTAACTTTGAAGGTTGGCATGATTGTCATGTTATTGAGGTATGTTTCTACACGTAAGGGAGGTACTCGCCTCATTATACGTTCATTGGGAAGACGCGCTATAGATGCCGAGATTGTCACTGGAAGAAATATTGGAAGTAGAATGTTCATATTTAGAGTACCTTTGGTGCCCAATAACGAGAACTCCCATTTCAATATACAATTTCCATTGCGTCCGACTTTTGGTATGACAATCAACAAGTCCCAAGGCCAAACAATGAAAATGGTGGGTTTGTATTTGCCAAATCCAAAGATTGATCACGGACAACTCACGTGGCACTCTCGAGAGCTCAAGGAATCCAAGGATAAAGGTACTCATTCTATCGAAGGATGGAGATGACAGATGCCGAAATGATCACGATATACAACAAATATCAGTATACAAAGAACTCCTCTAGTCCTTAAAATTACAACTTCTAATTTCTCTTTGTTCTCATTGATATTTTCTGCTTTTTCTTTCTTCCTTTTATTTTTATCTTACTTACTTACATCTTCATCCATGTAGATGGTGCGTATTTTGGTGGTATGTCTTGGTCACTATGTCAAGTCTTGCCTAGAGGGTGACAGGAGTTACCACATCTCCCGTGTTACTTATGTCAGGCGCTCTTGGATCATGGTATGGTGAACGAAAATACCATGCTCATGTACATGGGGTAGCGGCGTGGAAATTGAGGAGCTCATTGCAAAGCTCAAAGAAATATTTAGTAATCGACGAGGTTATCAAGTTGGAGCGCTTTATCCAACTAATTGATGACTTCTGTTTGCTCAAGTTTATCCGAGGGAACGTTGTTTTACGCGGATGTCTTCGTGGAGAGAGGTAGGTGGAGACTAGAGTACATGTATCTATTCATTGGGTAACGTAGTGCTTTGGCTAACCTTCGATTGTTTATTTTTTTCTTATCAGATGAGAAACGACACCATGCACTGGCGAATTGGTGTTTTGGTGGCAAAAGAACTCACTTGCATTGGAATATGTAATGGAACACTTTTTAGGGTCTACAAATCATTTCTTCCTGATGCAGTATCTGATTCCATTATACGAGCCTACCTTCGGGATGAGTTGTCTCATGTGCTTGATAGTCGTGAGACATCGTGGGCAGTTCGAATCAATGACTCGCCTGTACGTTTTACTTTTACCCCGGCTAAGATGTTATCTGTCGGAGAAGTGAAGATATCACGGGAGCATCCAACGAAGTACAACATTAAGCCTTTGGTGATGTGCGCCATGTGGAGATGTATATTTAGAGTTCCATCGTGAACTAAAACATCAATGAGCCAAGACAATATTTTGTGTTTTATATATTTTTGTACTTATTTCTTATTGATGTACTTAACTACTTCTAAGAGTGACATTTTCAACATCAATTTTGGATTTGTCTTTCCAGTTTTTTTGCCTTTCTTAATGTTTTCTCTATTGAAATCCATGAAAGCAAATGCTACTGGCATTCTACTATTTCAAATAGCAATTTTTTTACAAAAGAAAATAACGTCAAAATTTCACATATAGACGTTTCAGGCACATATTTACTAGGGTGTTAAAGGCCAAGGAAAAGCACGTGCCTAAGACATTAGCCCGACAACACCGGGTAGATCATTAAATTCATTCATCATAAAATCTTAGCAGGTGGCCGAGAAGGGGAGGTTAATCTCCCCCTCAAGTGGGTTATGGAAAATAACCCACCTCAAAGTTGGACATATGGACGTCAAAGGCCGAGTAAAAACACAAGGCGGGACATTAGCCCGGCAACGCCGGGCACACGTTTACTAGTAGTATTTATAAAATTTGACATGAAACATGGCTTTATACATAGTAAGTCCAGAAATGATAGGAATTAGGGCAACAAGCATGAATTCGGCTCAAATTGATTTGCATTAAGAGAGCAAAATAATCTTTTGTGTCTAAGTGTGGGATGGATGTTAATATGTCTGTCGAATAAACAAACGTTGGGGTAGTTGATCTAACATAGGTGGGAAAGGACTGCAGTTAAAAGTAACCTGAAACAAAACCACAAAGCGTTCAAATGGCATATACTGGCCTGATCCATTTTATGAACGAGTACTATTATTTGAAATGTCATGTCTAGTGCAAGGGAGAAGTTTCAAATTCATCTACCGACGCCTTGCTCATGATCATCTTTGCCAAAAAATGTTTGTGAAGCCCCTCTGTTTGTGTCCATTCTTTAGACACAAACTTTGGCCATTCTTTCGCTGTCAAGTAATTCCCCATATAAGGCAGCTGGTTTAACCAAACTAGCAAAGAAATGTATCTTCGCAAGAACTGGAAATTCAAATTTTTTCTAGCATGGCCAATGAAGCATAGCCTTTACTAAGCTACATCCTCCATGCTTAAAATAGGTCCTTTGAATTGCACCTATAATGCAAAACAACCTCAATTGGTTGATCCATAGAACTTCTTTTGGAGGATTTGCTGATTTTGGCTTCCAACCAAATGAGGGATGTTAGTGAAGGAAAGCATTGTTTGGCCTCCCTCTGTGTTTTTAATATAGTAAGGCAGGGAACAGATTTGCTCTTGGTTGAAATTACAATAACCTAACCTAAAGTTTACTGTGCTTTGAAATAATTATAGAGCAATGCAACTTCGTTTTTCAAAGTAGTGTGAGTGCAAACAAGCTTTAGCTTAAGGCCATTCCCCCCTCTTCTGAAGGAGATGAACTCTAAGATGGTCATGTCATGCAGCAAACTAAGTTATTGACATCCTTTATGAACATAATAAAGATAATCAATGCATACCTGGCCCAAGGCGAGTGTAACTGTGACAAAGATCTAAAGGGCTCTTGGGTACGTGTGCATAATCTTCAGAGGACTGATTAAAGTATATGTGAACATGACGTAAGCTTAGAAAATGACATGAACTTATAGATGACGAGAAAAAAAGAAGCACCTACAATTAAATGCCAGGTCAATGTTGGAGCAGAATGCCAGATGCAAGTATTGCTCCTCCACCAAATATTCACTGGAAACAAAATGCAAGAGCTCAATGTTAGCAGTGCACCAGAGAAAAGTAAACTGAAAGAATTGACTACAAAAAACAGAGGTGCTTCATGTAAAGACATAGAAAATTGCAAGATTAAGGCTTTCTAGTGATTCATATATGCTTTCTGCATTTAGGAAGCTTAACCGCAAGATTAGATGCAAACTTTTCAGTTTCTTTCCATGGTCCAGATACCAAGGTTTGAGAGTATGTGCTTTGGGCATAATCAGGTTTAGGCTACAGAGATCATGCCACTGGCCATGGCCTTTGTGATGTTAAAGAAAAAATCTTACCTCAGATATATAGACCTCCACGAGTAGGGCAAATAGCAAGGGCAGCAACTGACATAAGGAAAATGATTTTTCAAGAAAGGGTAGACAAACTATGCATGCAGGCGAAATGTAAAATGGTACCAAACTTGGCTTTCCCATGGCTCTCGTATGATTGACATCACAAAGTTAAGAGATTGCCAGAAATCATTAAGTAGCTAAAAGCCTTTCGCATTAAAGCTGCAGAACCATCCCCATGCCATTCCTGTGAGTAAAGGGTAACGGGATGAGGGGGCAACATAGATTGTCTTCCATAGATTGCCTTCATAGGTATATGCCAGCCTTGTGGATGCTGATCTAAACCACAACTAATCTAAAAAGGCTTCCCAGGCAAGATTAATGACTTACAGTCCAACATTTGAGCACATGCCCATAATTTGTAATGAAATATGCAGATGATTCCAGCATGCTTGATGCAGTTTACAAAAAGAAATGGAAGCAGGACATGGCCATTGAAGGAAAAAGCCTGAGGGCATGGCCATTTGCTTTCGCCTAGGTCTGTGAAAGATTAAACGAAAATGCGAAATGTCTTTGATTAGTGCTCGATGCTTTAGAGGCAAAAGCATAGCACAAGGGGCGATTGGAGAGGTGGTCCAGCGATACATTGGGTTTGTCCTCCCCGAGTAATTTTGCGGGATATATTGCAGCAATAAGCACAAAAATCGGACAACATATTTTGAAGGTGGAAATACGATTTGGAGTAAGCTCAAGCGGTTGGTTCGGCAATGCTAAATGCAACCTTCTAAGATATGAGGAACATCATTGCGATCAACAACGAGATGGGCCATCTAGACTAGAAAGTTGACCCCATAAGCGCAATAAAAGATGTTAGAGCACAATGTACATAACAAGCACCCTAAAGCATGAAAGCCTTCATTCCCATCGTGAGATTTGCCGGGATAGATCCTTTGGTGGTGTTCTTCGCAAGAATCGGTTTTGTGCCCATTCAAAACATAATCCAAATTTACACACAAGTAAGAAAAATCTGAACTGAACCTTTCTTCATAAAGGTGCATGTGATGATTCAATCCTAGAACGAGGCATATTCCCCGCACGATCCATTGTTAGCAAAGATATGTAACTTACAAGCAAATAGTGGTTATTCGAAGTTTCATATCTATGGATTCACACCGCTCCAGGAAGATCAATGAGTAGCTCCCCATATTCGCTAAGCATATTGTTGCATTCCTTGCTAACAATTCCAGATGTGCCAATTGTCTTGTTAATCTCTGCAATTATTTCCTGCTTGAAAATACAACGGGTCAAAGATGTTAGGTTTTTAATCAGTCTTGATGTAGAAGGCTTTGACAAAGTTAATCTTCTTACATATTCGAGATTTAGCTTTGGTTTCAAGATTAACGGTAGTTAGATTTGGTGTCATTAGAGCGTGGTAATTGGCAAAGTGCTCTTGTGTTATTCACATTTGTAGTAGGTTATTCTAGTTGAAGGATTTATACTTCTTTTGTATTCCATATGAGGAAACAATATTTCTTGGTCTATTGTGATTGAATGAGACACTCCCTTTCCTCCTTCCATGGAATGTGATGTTAATAAAGGCTTTGCATAGCAAAGACTAATACTTATATATCTCTTTTGCATAGTCCTAAAAGACAATAGTCTAGGCTAAGTTTTCCTTTTCGTCTCCCTCATTCATTCTGGATGCATCTCACTTTGTTACCTATGGTTGAGCCTTGTTATATCCAAGTTGTCCTCTAGATTAGTACATATGATGGCAGAACGCATATCCACGGCAAAAATACTTACAATATAGAATCAGAATTAGGATTAAGCACGCTTGGTAACTACATGTTTCTCATTTATCTCATACATAGTTCTATATAGTAAAAGGGTCACCCCATATACCAAACGAATGATATAAATTATTGTTAACCAGAGGATGTGAATGAGAATATAACGGTCATGTGCCAAATTATGAAGCAGTAACAACTACCCCAAGTATGAACGTTAAAGCTTGTTCTCAAATAGAATGAACTTGTTAGGCAAGTATTTCTATATCTTTTGAAGATGAATTTCCAATTATTTAATGAAATAAGGCTCATTCGTACTACATATCAAGTGTAAGCCCACTGCATTTACTCTTGCTGGAAAAGATCTTGGAAAAACTTCTCTTATCAGCAACATTTTCTACTCCACCCATTTCTTTAATGCTAAAATAAAATATTAGCATCTTTTTAAGGTGCTTTTAGCAAAAGCAACTAAGGTGTATCTGGTTGTGCCCTCTAGGCAACCGTGTGTTAGCGACTGCGGTGTATCTAGTTGTGCCTCTCTAGGCAACCCTTTCAATTCGTTGAATCTTCTTGAAATAATTCGTTCCTACTGCTAAACAATGAAAATAATGAATATAAAGGGACAACTCTCTTCTGCTCATATTGGCTAGACTTTGTCGCCATGTATGTCAATCCCTTTTCGATGCTCATATGAATGATTCAATCTTTAGCTACAAGGAAGGAGATCCTCAATTCATTATAGAAACAAATTGCAACATATTTATTAAAGAATTAGTCAATCCAAAGGGATGCTCATATGAAAAGTGAGGTTTAACAGAATCCTCAATTCAAATAGAAACAAATTGCAAATATTTATTAAAGAATTAGTCAAAGCAACAATATGTCTATTATTCCAATCTTGAAAAAAGTAGCGAGAAATTCTTTTGAGGATTGGTATATTATTCAATAAAAGTTGGAGGAGGTATAATGGTTTATAAACTGTGGGCAGAGCAAGAACAAAGGCAGCTTGTAATAGGGGTTAAACTCATCTCTTACATTCAAGATTCCTGAATGGTTTTACTGCCACGTAAATGGTTCAACTTAACTTTGCTTGTATAAAACATGAATTCAGCTGATCGCAGGAATTACTTGGGAGTTGGTTGGAAATCGCAAGAGAAACCATTTACTAGAGCCAAACATGCCTATAAGATCATGTACCAAAAGGATACAAAGCAAGCTGGGGTAAGAGTTTAGAATATAATAAGGCAAAATGTTATAGAATAATAGAGCATTATTATAGGAACCCTAAATCCCGTATCCAATCAATGGCAAAAAAATATCTGAGAAAGTTAAAAAATTTATATAGGTGCAAACTTTGCAAATGTAAGATTATGTGAATCGGATCCACCAGTTTATGGCTACAATACATGATACAAAATTGATGATTATATATAGAAAACCATGATTTACATGGTTTAAGCTACTTACCTATAATTCAACAAATAAATACACAGCACCAAACATCCAATCACAGGCATGGTCCCAAAAATGACCTTTACAACTCCCAAAAACTTTTTCTGAACTTATGAATTTTAGAATTCATAAGACATTGCTGCAAATCCTGCAAAGATAAAATTTGCAACCATTAAGACATTGCACAAAAATCTGCAAGAAAAGGAGCAGTATGCTTACAGAAATTGAAAGTAAAACATGAGTAGAAGGAACGAAGCTATGTTTCGAATAACGGGATTCTGAATTTTCTAATAAGCCTATTGCTTGCTCATGCATACCATCATACACAAATGCAACTTCACTTAATTCTTTAATAATGTCATTAACTGTGTGACCTCTGACAGCAGGCCTTTGCTTCTCTTTTCTTGCCCATTCTTACGAGTGCTCCCAGACTTACAAACATACATGCAACAGATGGATGCAAGTGTCAAGTGCTCCGCAACTTATGTTTAGAACCTGACGAACTAGTGCTTAAATGGTCGAAACAGAACTTGATAGACAGATCTACTGGATTCCTTCACCAAATCATCGAGTCATCATAATACATGATGGCTATTCCTGTCTAAAGCTTTAGACATTATTAATGGCTATTTTGATAATTATTGAGATAAATAGAGATTTTTGGTTTTGTTATGTCTTTAAGCAGAATAGTCATTCAATTGTAATTATGTCCATGAGCAGAGAGATTAAAAGTCATCAGAAAATCAATGGAGTAAGAAAGTTAACTTCTGAATATAAATCTCCCAATGCTTTCTTATGGATATCTAGTGCCTCATAGTAAGCAGCAACTACATGCTTTTGCTTTCCCAGCGTAATATAGCAATCACCAAGAAGCATTTTTCCTTGCGTTTTTTGTGCAAATGCAACAGATGCATATTGGAGTCCTCTACTCACATCAAGGCATTTCTCTACAACATCTGATGCAAACTTGAGCTGGCTCATTTGTACAATTTGTCCAGCAAGCTTGGTAAGAATTTCACTTCTTTCATAAGGTTTGCCATAGTCTATGCATGCTGCAAAACATTGGCCATGAGCAAGGAACTGCACACATTACCACTCGTGCAAAAAAAGGATAAAACTATCCAACCTGGATAACATAATTTCCATATTGGCCTTAAGGAAAAGGAAATGTAGCTTGCAAAAACTCCTCCATTATCCCAGGCTGCTTTTGTTCACCTGTGTGATGCTCTAGGACTCTGAACCAGAAAATATGAGACTGTATCCTTGCATCGAAAGAAAGAGATCAAATTGTCACATACCTGGATCACTCGAATAACTCAACAGCCATATGGATGGGTAGAAAGGCTAATAACTTGGCCATAGAACGCAGATATTATAAGTTGAACCCCGTTTGGAGGCACGTATTCAATGCATTTCTGAATGACATGGTTCTCTATCCAGTTTAGCTTCCATCAAATTCTTTTCTAAAAGGCCATCCTTCTCACTGAATGCTCCTGGAAAGCATGCACAAATCTCTGTTAGCAAGATCATTCAAGCTCGTTTAACTCATTTTTCTTTTAGCAATATTTTCGTTACTCTATGCGCATGGATATCTCTGTAAATCACATACAGAAGCAAAGAATAGAATAGAATAGAATATGATTTTATCTCCACGAGACCAACTGGCCTATGGGACCCAAGTACAAAGAGAGAGAGAAGAAAAGAGCGATTACTACGAGGATTAAAAAGAAGTGGAGTCTTACCAAGTATGGCAGTGGCACAAAAGGCCCATCTTTGGCGTCTGCAGCCCCTTTCCGAACCACCAACATTCCTGCATCAAAGTTGAAGGAGATGATCGAAATGGATGCCACTCTGTAACCAAAGGCAAAATGATGAATCAATAGCTTCAACCGAATTACAAAAGGATGCCATGAAATTGAATCTAATTGTTGCAGCAAGAATAGAAGCAGATCCACAGAAGGCAATGCAAGAAAGCCAGATATATAGAGTATGTCGGCACAACTGGCGATGGCGGCACAACTGAACACAACAACTTTTTTTCCAAAAAAAAAATATGGCCATGGCTCTGCCAGTTTTGAAAGATGTTCCACAATGCAAAGAAAATGAAGAGAAGCTTGAAAAGAACGGACCAGATCATATGTCGTCCATGTTTAGACGATCTGCATTAGATATAAGCAAAAACAAAAAAAATTAAGGAAGGAAATGAGACCCTGGCTAAATGTCGCATTATCGTGCATCATAGCCCTGAAGTGCAGATCGTTTTTTGTCCACAGCTATTTCCCAGAGAAACTAAACTTTGGCGAGAAGCATATAATGGATAAGAAATTTACTACGATGAATGGCTGATACTGGCCAAAGTATAAAAGAAAATAAAACAAATTGAAGATACAATTGACCAATGATCATCTATTCAATCATCTGACAAAGGATAGTTGGATGGTCAAGTGCAATGCACTATACAAAATCTGCACTGGAGTAAACATTGTCTTTAACACATTTACAAACTGCCTAACAATGCAACTACTGACATCCATTTGATTTTTTATCGTCCACTGAGGCCAATCGGCCTATGGGACCCATAAGGAGCGCAGCAAACTTATTACTGTCTGGGTTAAAAAACCCCCGCCCCGAAGGGTTTTCGAGGGAAAACCGTGGCAGTAATAAGAATGCTATCAAACTGCATAAGTATACATCAATGTTTTATATACATGTCAAGTGTGTGCCCAAGGACATAGCTGATCTCGCATGTCCATAACCCCTGAAGATATGATCCCCACCGACCCGGATCTTTCGTGCTCAATGTCACATGTAACGGCTGGCCGGGCCGACCAACTCAAAGATATCGCGGTCGAGATTTGATCATAAGGCCGGGCAACTTTGAAGGGTATGAGATTCATCCTCAATGACTCCCATTTGGCAGCATTGACAGAGCCTGTCCTGGCGTGGCTCACCAATCCATCTGCCTGTCTCAATCCGAAGATGATGTGCCCCTGTGCGAATGGAGGCAATGAGTTCACGCCTTTTCATAGGCAAGTGGGTATTGAGGGTAGCATTGCGGGCCTCGCTTCAATGTGGATTTATGTGAAAATTTGGTAGTGTCTGTCTTGACTGCTCAAGGGCATTGGCATCCCAAAGCTTGCCGAGGAAGCAATCGTCAAGATATTGCCTCATATATGTATAAATATATACATATATACCCAAGACCTAGATATACATCCCTACATATATGTATAAATATATTTATACATATATTTGCACATGTATGCACCCTGCGTTCTCGCGACATTCCATCTAGCCAACCATTGAGCTCTCTTTTCCTCCAAAGAGGCCTTGAGGCGCGGCTCCATTGCCATGATATAAGCTAGTTTAGGGGAGACGAGCATCGCCCATATTGACCACCTTCTGAAAAATAGACAATGTGGCGATCAAGGGCCCCCTCAAGAGGCAAGAACTCATCTCCGCGGTAGAATTTGATATGGGGTATGGACTTCACCCCTAGTGCTTGCATTAAAGAAGGCTTTCCTCGACTGGGCCGCCCAAGTCATTCCAAGTAGCAAGTGATACTCATTGGGCCCCATACTTCCACCCCCGTATAAAAGGACAGCTCCACTAAGACCTTGAACAGTGGACCGATGGGCCCAATCATACAACTTCGCTCTATGACTATTGTTTTGCATTGCATATAGTGCCTTCCACACCCCCGTCACTGTCGTAGCGTATGGATGTGTCCCAGTGCATAGTAGAAGGAAACTCCACTCCCAAATATTTGTATGTGGATGCAACTTCCACATTTTGGCCTCGGTAACTGAAGGAGGGGACCCTCGACTGACGTGAAGATGATATGAAAACCACCTTAGTCTTGGCGGGTTGACGGCGCATATCGGCCGCTTGGCGAGAATGTGTCCGTGGCATCGAGATGTCGTTTGGCTGTCCGCTGGTGTGTAAGCTAGAGGTCCACATCATCAGCATATATTAACTGTCTGATGATCTGATAGAGAAGGTGAGCTCCATCGCCCCCATTATCAGCAAGCCAGCTCTCCAATTGATCAATGTAAAGCCCAAACAATGTTGGAGAGAGAGGGCATCCTTGGATTAACCCCGACATCGCGCTATCAAATGGTTGGTTTGGCAATTTAAACCACTCGGAAAGCATCTTTCGTGATAGCCTTCGTATTAATCGTGATTCTCGCGAAATCTACAGGAACCCCTACCAAGCGCAGATCTTTGCCCATAGTTTTCCCCGAGGTACGTTGTCAAACGCCTTCGCGAAAAATCCACAAAGCAACAATATAGATCCCGACGACGGTTCTGTTGTCTTCAATCGAAGTTTAATGTGAAGATGTGGTCAATAGTTGAGTGCCGGGTTCGAATCCGCCTCGGGTGAGGGCCCGCACCTCCGCTTGCCCGCCGGCCACCTAACCGCTTTGCTCGAGAATCCCGCCAAGCAATTTTGCAACACCGAACCGACCATGATTGTTCGATAATTGGCTGGGGCGTGTAGGGTCACCGCCTTATATATGGGAACAACTCGCTATTGGTCCACCGCAATGGAAACCTTCAGTAATGCCTTGTTGAACAAGGCGGTCAAGACCGGTATTATGGGCGACCCCGCCCACTTAAGCAATTCGGCCCGCATGCCATCCAAGTCCGGGGCTTTCCCATTGGCAAGACGCCGCAAGCCTTGTTCCACGTCCGAATCGTGATTTCCAAAGATCGGGCCTTCTTGCAAGGGTAATGCTGCATGTGCACCCTGAGGGTCGTATAGCTGTAAAACGGCAGTTTTTGTATTCATATGATATAACTTTACAGCACAAAAAAAACCCTGAAGATTCGGGGGAAAAAGATAAGAAATTGTTCTCCGGGAATATCTGATAAATGAAAAAGTAGAGTACTCATCATGGAGTTGTTCAACATCTTCTTTGGGTCAACTTACTATAGGGAACAACCTTCTTCTGCTGAACCAAATACTATAGGACCTTCTCCATAAATTTCCACCACCAATCCACTTACTTGCTCAACTGCAACAGCTTCTATTACCCTTATTGGCCAGATTTGGATTAAGCGCAAGTAATAATTCCCAGTATCCTTTGCAGACTAGTAGGATAAATTGGACCAAAACCTGAATAGAAAAGAAGGACATATAGCCAAGTAATTGCCCAAACCTTATGCCTGAAGAGAACGCATTCCCATTGTAGAGGTAGGTATGAGCTCCTAGCTCCCCATGCTTTCAATCCATTAAAATCCAACTAGACCACCAGCCCAGCCCTAGAAGATGATCCAAAAGATGGTGCATTGTTGGAGAAACCTCTAGGTCATCATGCTTCCATACGGGTGAAGATTCAAGAACTAGCAGTCTACATAACCCTTCATCAGAAAGTGAAATCCAAGGTCTCCCGAAACTTGAATTTCAAGATTTTTAATCCAATTACCTGACCACATCTGCAAAGACACATGGAAATTCCCATATATACATAGAACATTAAAGAGAAAGCAGTAATGGAATAGGCTGCCACACTATTCCTGAAGCTGCCACACTATTCCTGAAGCAGCCTAACCAATCAACAATCTAGATAATAGCAGAAGGTTACTTAGGCTCAAACAGTTATCTTGAAGCTAGTTAGGCTTAGAACAAGCCCAATCCACCAGACTACTCTCAGAGCCCAGTCTTAAATTATCAACTGTAATAAGGCACTAAAACATTCTGCCATAATTTTCAAAAACTGACTAATCATACTGCCATGGCTACAGAAAGAAACAAACCCTGCTGCTTCCATCTACCTACTCTATGTACTTCTGCCAGTAAGAAATGGGAAAAAGGAAAGAACTTTCCTGCCAGATTATGTACTTCTGGCATGCTAACCATTATTACCCACAAGCATTAATAATAAACAATTTACGTTCTATATATGTTATTCGAGTAGCGGAGGATGAAAAGAAGCATGCACAGGTGGACAAAGAAGCGGAGCATGCAAAGAAGCATGCATACAAAGAAGCAGAGCATGCAAAAGAAGCATGCATGCAAAGAAGCGGAGCATGCAAAGAAGCATGCGAAAGGGAAAACAGGGAAAGACAAATTCGAGAAAATATAACGGCGGAACAAGCAGGGATTGACGACAATGGATGCATTTAAGAGGAAGAAGTTTGATAACAGGAAGCACGCACCAGTACAAACTGGGATACAATGGGGAAAAACATGAAAAAGCATGAAAAAACAGGCCTACAAGCAGTTAGGACATAGCTATATTACAATTACAGAGAAAGAAGGAGACGATGATCTGATCAAATCATATGAGATAACGAATTTTTGATTCGGGTGTAGATTCACAGTGATAAATCTAGTGTCAAATCCAGAGAAAAAGATACAAGCCTAATTGAACAACAACAGCAAGTGATGCTTGACACAACCGACAGAAGCAGCAGCCCACAATTGCCAACCAAAGATTTCTCATGCGAGATAAAAAACATGTTAGAAATAGAAAAATTTAAGAAGCATTGCTGAACACCCAGAGAAAAGAATGAACTCAAAAGATTAGGTGCTACCACCACACCAAGAGAAGCATCCGCCATAACGAGAAAAGCATACAAGGTAACTAACATGGCAAATCTCTAACGAACAAGAGGAATGAAAGTGGAACTAAGACCCAAAAAACTGCTGTGAGAAGACGCCGATAACAGAGAAAGAGCCCAACAACGTATATATAGCCTCGTCTCTCCCCAAAATGGCGATCCGACGGTGTCGAATCGCATGCATCAATCAACTAATTCTCTAAGTTAGTATGTCAATTTTGCTACCCATCAATGCCGCGCATAACTATGATATTTCAGAAATCTATGAGATGCATTCTAAAAAAGTTCGCTCTATAGTAACATATGCATATGCTTGTAAATGTAACATATGCATATGGATATGAACGTAGATGTAAGGCATCTTGTAGATCATAATGCAATAATTGGAAAAGGCAATGCCTTTGCACTCATATATGTAACTACAATCAAGTTCAAATGCATGCCACAATTTGAGTTTTAAATTTGTTGTGCAAGAGCCTGGCATTGCCCGACATTGTCGTCTTGGGACGTGATGGCCACTCCTTGTTAGAAAAGAAATGCGATAAGCCTAATGCTTCTATGAATCATCACACAACAACAACGAATATCAATGCCGTACATTCTGCATCAACCATTTTTTTTCTTGATTAGTCTAAGACATAAAATGATTCCTCATGCACTCTCTTCTACTTCTTAAAAAATTCAAAGGTTTACGATTGGACGAAGTAACGTATAGAGCTGCAACAAACTTCAGGCCATCCTGGAGTTGGGACACTTCTTAAAATTGCAATGGACCTCATCAACACCTTGTTATGCAACACGTTTGATGGTGTAGCTCTTGAACATGCAGGATTTCCTGTTCAAGTATAGAAGGCATCAGAAGGCCTGTAATAATGTATATAATTTAGAAAAAGAAAACATCATCTTGACTTGAGCAAAACGTAATTATTCAACGTGACTTCAATTGAACTATGCATAATACATCAATAAATTTTAGCAAATACCATGACTACCTTTAGGCATTTCTTTTGTGGCAATGTGTAATGTGCAGAGATATGCTATAAGCCATCAAACTGTGCAGAGATATGCCATAAGCCATAAATTTGTGCGGAGATAAGCCATAAATATCTCAAGAATCTATAATGTGCAACGAAATGCCATGCCATGTGAGAAAATTATGGAACAGCAACCTTAGGATTGAGACATAATACAAAAAGGCATCCTATAATAAATTCATTGCATGAAGCTGTAGTCAAGGTGGTAAAAGAGGAAGAGATGACATAATGTTAGATATGGGATTAAGGCTAAGATCTGACCCATATTCTAAATAGACTATTGAGCAGCAAAGTTATAAGCTACTAACAACATACGTAGGCCTCAATGAACAATAAATTTACTATACTAAAACAAATACCCAGCAGATAATACAATATGTGAATGTGCCTAAGAGACAAGCGGTTACAGTATTTTTTTAAAGAATCATAGGAGTCTACTTATGCCATTTCTATTCTGCAAAAGCCAGGTTTAAGCATCAGAGTTAAAGTTGAAAACTGGGTTCTGCAAATTTACATATTACTAAAATTTAGGTGTACATCAAACCCTTTGGCTTTACGCCAGATCAACCACACGAAGGACAAAATTTTAAAAATAAAAATGTGGACATTCTCACCTTTGTTTAGATGCTTTGCAGTCATCCAACTAAACAAAATGGTGATTTAATCATATTCTGTAATTTTTCTAAAAATTTTAATCGAAATCGATGGCTGCCATAAACAGATAAAGCATCTTCAAGTGAATAAAGTAAATCAATTTACAACAATTCTAATTCTATAAGTCATAAGCCTTCTTTAGGAACTTATAAGATGTTGAACCTCATAAGCCGATCATCATGCATCATCTAATTTCTTTCTCTTTAAGATGTTGCATCAGCAGAGGGCTGGGTGACAATATACATCAATATACTTGCTTCAAACAAAAGGCATTATAGACAAACAAAAGATGCTTCTGCTTGCACCTTTATGGACTTCCACCATACCTTTTGCAGCTTGAATTGCATATGTAACTTCTTCATGAGCGTGATATGTTCTTGATGGGTGCAATACGTCTTGAAAGCCTGTGGTGACATGCAGGCTACAGAAAAATACATGGGTGTCCAGACCTAGCAAACATTGGATTTGGTTTTGACATAGAAGGCGTAGCAAATATGAAGACGCCAAATGCAGCTTTGCATTTCCATTCCAATATTAGAAGATATTAGAAAATGTGTACCTTGCATGTTAAGGTAATGCAGAAACCAGTGGACCAGTCAGTGTAATGATGTTATGAAACACATATTCCAGACCTGAAACACATATTCCAGACATGAAACACATTTCCATATTTTAAAATGCATCACTGATAAATAAACAAATAATTATGAGTTTTCCTCATCGCAGATCATAAACAATTTCATATAAAAGCATGCGGTTTGAAAAGCAACAACAACTCAAAGAATGCAGTCCATCTATTCAACTAATTGTGGCAGTAAAGCAAGTTCTTTTCTTCAAGGCACAATAGATCTAAACAGAAAAGCAAAGCTCACCTTCCTTAGTATCTTTTGCAAATCGGAAATGCCGTTTGTTTTGTTTCATTAGGTCTGAATAAAGTTGCCGACCCAATAGACAAAATTAGACATCATGCACCATGCGTAGCAAAATGGGTTATTCTGCACCATGCACTCAGCTGCATCATGAATAAAAATAAGTACATGCACTTATCAACAAAATACATAATAAATCTTGTCATAGGCTTTGACCAGCAAATCAAATAGTACAATCTGCAATTATTTCTACAATTTGCATAATGTAAAATAGAAGGCATAACCATTTACCTAGTACTTCCCCAACAAATAATATTTCATGCAAAAGCTCTCTAGACTGCTTGGATGCTTTATTGTAAAATGAAAAATCATAGAAGTGAAAATCCCGCTTTAAAAAATGCTCAATTTCCTGAAAAGTCATCCAATCACAGATGCAGATGTTTACATATACAGAATATTCTTGTGGTGGCATAATGAGAACATGCAGGGTGCCAACGCTTATCCTAATGCCACCTAATGTACCATAATGATAGTGTCTCAGCAGCATTCATATGGCAAAATATTTTGCTTAAACGTCAAAATACAAAACTCATTTTCTACAACTATTTGATAATGTATATTCTGCTAATGGTTATCTACATCTAATGATGGATCTTCATTTAATGCTGGTTATCTGCATAAACAAACAGCAGACACAAACAAATATGTTTAAGCTAATCTCTTAACTCTACTGGATAATAGCAAGTTCCATATACTAAAAACTCCAACTTATTTTAACAAAAAAATATTTGAATGAATGATCTATGATGTATAAATGTGGATTTACTATTAGAGGTCTACCTCCATCAACAAAAGTTTGTATTTCTATAATGAATAAAAAGGAAAATGAAATCGACCTGAATGAGAATGAGATGCTCAAGGAACTTGCAAAGATCACGCTATCATGTGATCTTGTTATCATGTAATCAGTTACAAATTAAGCAATGAAACCATCAACCCTTCAGTCAAAAAGACTAAGACCCTTATGCAAGTATGGCTTTGCCCCTGCACACACCTTTAAAATAGGGAGGTATATGTTTAGTGCAAATGATTGCAATCAAGAAGCATAAGAGGACACTTCATTTACAATATCACCTACATAAATGGAATTACAAACACAAACATCCAGAATGTAGAAAGACGCATCTACATGAAGTCCAAGGTAAATCAGAACTTTAAACATGAGCAAAGAAGGTGTTCTCTACAATTCGTGGCGCAATTCATATGTATGCCCATTCCCTCAGCATCAAATCCAAACCTGAAGTTTAGTATGCTGGTTGAATAGAGTTCGAGTTGCAAGGAAGAACATAAGCATGCAAGCTCCTTTGTATAAAAAATCGACGTGCAATAACAGGGGAAGCCTAAGCGACAAATCAACCTGCAAAAAATCTTTAATGGTCCAAAAGCTCTTTGCACCGACTTGGTAAGCAAAACAAAAGCTCCAGAAATCCGAAACCTTTGAGAGAATGGCTTATCTGCAAACAAAGGAAAAAAAAAGAAATGGATTCAATTTTTTCCTGGACGTGGATTAACCCGCAACAAGAACACTTTAAAGATCTGAAAACAAAAAAAATGCTTGCAGCAAGGAGCTTAGGATCGGCAGAGGTGCTCACAAAAAAATGTTATAAAAAATAAAGTGTTTCAAAAGTCTGAAGAATGCAAACAGAAAACAGGAGTTTGGCTAAGCAAAATCATTGTGAAATCATCCTTGAACTGTGACGTCCCCTACTCGCATACGGTGCACTCACCGTATACAAACAGGAGTTCATCCCCCATACCATCTCCATGCCGTCAGGGCCCTCCACATGACACTGCGGACCGGCGGGTTCCGGTGGGAAGAGTGAAGGGGTCATTTTACCCGTCTCCCTCGGGGCCTACCTAGTCTGCGGAAGCGTAAACATACATGTCGATTATAAAACATAACCACATATCCACCTTGAAGGGTGGTGCATCCACATCTGCATAGACAATGATCAGCGATCATACATAGGGGTCCTACCCAAGGCTCGGACTTTCGAAAGGGCCGACCGACGGCTTGGGTCTCCGTGAGTTCATTGCGCATGCAGAATTCATGGCAATGGATTTGGCTGGCATAAGAACATGGCTTAGGGTTGTCCCTCCATCCGCCCTCCGCGGCACACTTTGCGAGTATTTGAAAAGTGTCGGGACCTGGATCAGAGCCCGCGGATGCATAGCCAAAGGGGCTATTCCTGGGTCTCATCCTCCCGGTTAGATGGGGCAGGAAGGGATCCTCCCCAGGAGGTCTACATCTTAAACTCAAAGGTGACTAGAGGGGCCCACTGCCCGTGATTCGACCAACCCTTTGGAAAGTGTACACCACTTCATGGGTGTCGAGTCCAAGCCTCACCCTTTTCGGTGGTGAGCCATTAGACCTAGTCACAATGATCCCCGGTAGGCCTTACACACCGGAGGGATCTTCGTGAGTCGGGAACATGAACCTCCTTCTCACCGGTCTGGCCCCTTCACCCACAACCCGGGTGTGGCTCTTGTACCACCAGTAGAATCTATAGTGTGTGCTAGAGAGGCTAATCTAGGAGCATCTACTACCAAGCTTGAGGTCTCTACCCCCTTCCCAATACAAGGAGTTCATAGAGATACATCATCCATATATATCACAGGAAGAACTAAAGAACTATATCTAATCTATATCATAGGGTTAGGTTCTTTAGTTAGAGTCGTATCTAGAGATCTAGAAGGCTGCTATGGGCAATTTAATAGGCTAAACCCTTTTGACATTAGGGTTGATTTGGGGTCTGAAAATGGCCCTTATCTTGGGCTAAAGATTTCCACGTCGGTCGCCCGGGGACCAATCAGGTTTGGCGCCTTTTTCGAAAGTCGGTATTACTTGGCGGTGTAGAAGGATGAGAGGGCTTACTTGGCATCCACATGGCGTATTTTCATAGGGGATGCCCGCGCTTTATTGCAACCATTTTAATGGCCCGTATTTTTTGGGAGTCGCCACGCCCAAAAATAATGGTGACTTTGACCAGCCATCACGGGTCACCAACTCCCTTATCAAATTTTGGCTTCAAAACTTCACATCATCACTCCTGGCCTCTCGTGCATCCTCTCGCCTTCCTCCTCATCCGCAATCCATGTCTCCTGTAATTTACGTGTTCTTGCCCCATTTACGGAACTCCCAAGGTCAAGAAGTGGGAGGTTTTGTCTCAATAGGTTAGGTGGGTGAGTATCTTCCGCCATCAACGAGGGCGCGAGCATAGAGTTAGCGACAAAGGCGATCGGGCGTCTTGGGACACATTGGATAGGTAGGATAAAAGAGTTCAAGTTGAATTCTAGCGCCGGAAAGTGGAAAGTATAACAATACGACATGCATATACCCCTTTACGATATGGCCAAAGAGCTAATCTCCACCAAAAAGCGCCTTCCCAAAATTGCCATATAAATGGTAACCACCTTAAGCGGATCACACGAAGCTAGTGTCGCCTACTTAAGCTAGCGTAGAGATAGTTTCAGCGTCGTGTGATCTTCTTATCTTTCATTTCTTTCGTTGACACGTGTTTACAAACAAATTTATTGTGCGGGTTTATGTTTATCGGGGCGTGTCGTGGATGTCATTCGGTAGAAAGTATTAGTAGTGTACTTGTCGTGGTATCACATAGACATCCGGAATTGTCCTTTTCAAAGGTATGGATGCCGTGGACCTTGCGGGGTATAGGCATCACGGTTTTACGGACATGATTATAGCGTAAAAGGTCAGGAAGCTAGGAGCTTGAGGCCGGTTGAATTGCCCCCTTTAAGTGAACTTTGTGGGTTACGGACTAATGAGAACAATGTAATTGCAATGAAGAAATGCATGGTTGACGAGGTGCAAGCGGGAAATGCAAAAGCGAGGCGTGAGGATGAGTTTTCAAAATCTTCACACCGTTTGAGGTATTTGCTAACATATTCCGGATGGCGCGAGGAAGTTGAAAAGCTCAGAAGACATATCACGTGCTTTCTCCCCCTGCGATTTTGTGGATGGCTTATTTTTTGGTTTCGACTGGGATGTTCGATTCCACGAATCATCCGGGTCAACTAACGAGAGGTCAGCGTAGTTAAGTCCTCCTTTAAGTTGGATACTTTCTTCAAAACAATATTTATACGTTAATTGTCAACTAGAGCGAAGGAAACAGAAAAAGAGAGGTGCACAACTTTTTGGGAGCCGGTTTGAGGACCATAATAGACACTACTCCGTCACGGTGGATATTCGAGTATGGAGAGGGGAAGTCATTTATCGGCCACCATGGAAGCGAATGGCCATTATCGAGCTAAAGAGTGCTAATGGAGACAGAGGAAATTAGCGGCGACTTCCATTATTTTATTGATGGCATTAGGGTTGGTTCTGAGGCAAGAGGAAATGTAAAGTTTAGTGAGTTCGCGATCAACAAGAAATTGTCTATCGGCTAAGCGCTTTGAATCTCGGTTTTTATTTGTGTTTTTGTCGATGTTTTTTAGGGTTCCGTATTTTGTCCGAGATATTTTTTAGGGTTCAAGTACAATTATTTAAAAGCGTTACCATCATATTTTACTTTAACTTGTTTTTTTACTATTTATCTCTTGCGGTTGTCTATTTTTTGCCGTTATTTACGTAGTATAAAAGCGTCATCCGGGAGAAGCCATGGCAAGAACTAAGCAAACTGCAAGGATCCATCAGTGGTGTAAGGCCGAGGTGATTACATTAGTCCGCCTTCTTCATCCTCTCTGAAGTCTCGATAGAGATTCTCCTCCTCCCACCATGCCTAATGTAAGACCGGAAAGAAATCCGCATGCATGGCATCGGGGAGAAGCAGCTCGGAGTAAGTAGGGAGGTGCACCCGTTCGGAGGACGAGGATGAAAATGTGAGAGACCCGGCGAGCGTAATATGATGCCGGATTAATTATTGGGCAGCCGCCTCTTTCTTGCCTCTTCCTGCTCCTCCTGTTCCTCCCGTGGAGGTGCGGGACCTTCAAATCAAGGAGGAGGAGGCCCAACGCCGAAAGGGGAAGGCGACCGGGAATGTGGGAGGAGGCAGGAAGAAGGGTACGTAGGAACGAGCTTCGGGCAGATCTTTGGGGAGGAGGCGGCCCGGAAGAGTCGCCGAACAACAAGGCTCAAATCTTTGGGGTGGGTGAGGGTAGAGGCCTCGGAAGTTTTAAGACGGCACGGTATTAAAAAGCCAGCGAGATTAAGAAGTATCGTAAGAGCACCGAGATGGTCATTCCGCGTCTCCCATTTGCCGAGGGCTCGTGGAGAGAGATTCTCGCAAGAGTGTGGTGCGATACATCATACCGATTCATGAATTCAAGCAACCGGGCCTTTAAATGCTCTTCAAATGGCTTCGAGGCGGTTAGTGTCGGGGCCTGTTCGAGGACTCGCAGCCTTTGCAGCAATACATGCCAAGCGAGGGTGGATATCATGCCCAAGGACATGCGCCCTGCGTCTTACATAAGGGATCCAGAGTACTATGGTCAAAATTTTTATGGCTGAATACAACAAGAAGAAAGACCCCGAGGAAAAAGGCAAGTGAAGTGCCTTTGTGTTTTTTTCATATGTATAATATTTCTTAATGCAATGGCTTTATAAGCAATCTCTTAGTCCATTTCTTTCTTAGAAGCCTAGCCGCACTTTGCATTTTTTTTTAATGTTATGTTACGTGAGGATCACACGGCCCAGCGCGACAAGCATTGTGCTTTTTGTTGCACATAGTAGTCTTCGCGTCGTGTGATCCAACCAACCCTAACCCTAACCCTAAAATGTGCGGAGAAATCTCCCCAACGGGTGTCCCCTTTCATGTCGACAACGGCTACTTGAGTTCAAAAGTGACTTCGCCTTTGGCTCCCTAAACATCTTCTTGTTTTAAATGCGTTTTGCTTCGCCATGGATTGTTATGTGAAGTTCACGGAATGGTATGCATCAGCCCCTCATGACAACGAGGAAGTTCGCCCATTGCGATTTATCCGTTCTATTGCAAGGAGTTGGACATCATGGCAAGCCGATGGCGAGCTTGGATGCTATCGCGAGGTTGCTTTAGCTTTCACCAGGACCGCTTGGTCTCAACAAGCGACGCCAACTGCGGATGTCCCGGCTGCGTGGATTCAAAACCAGCTCTAGAGGAGGGCTTCCCATTTGCAAACGGGGAAGATGTTTTCAAGAATCTTTAGAATAGCGGGCTCCTCCCTGGCTGCGTCCTTGTGCTTAAGAAGGTATCTTATTTCTCTTTTGCGTTTGCATTTGCTAGTTATTGCATTACGCTTTCGGCCAAACCGAAGATACACTTGGAAACAATGAAATCTTTAAGCCAAAGGGGGAGGAGTTATGTGTGATGATGCTGACTATGGCGTAGAAATGGAGATAGATCTACAAGAAGAAGAGCAAGAATGTAGGAGTTTTAGCTTGACCGGCCTTGGATGAACTAGAGGAGGGAGATGATTCGAGAAGGTGATGAGGATGGGGATGAGGATGAAAAAGTTGTCGACATAGCGCCAATTTTAGTGGAAGGTAAAAGAATACTTATTGCTAAGTGATATCTTGAGGAACCCGTCTATGTTTACGAATGTGTGCTAGGGAAGGCGAGCTTATCGGTGCCTTGGCAAGAATGGGTAAACTTAGGCCCTAGATTTTGAAGAGGATTTGGACAAAGAGATGTTTGAAGTATCTAATTATACGGCAATGCTATAAAGCTTAAAGAAGCATATGAGAGGCTGGAGTCTCGATTTGCTCAAGATGAGGCGAATCTACCAGCGGAAGAAGAATTCGGCGTCTCCGTGCAAAGGCGCCAGCAGGATCTGAGGTTTGGGCGGGCCCTTGGTCAATGTGGCGGACATAAGCACAGTAGATGAGGATAAATGTGAAGAAGATAATCTTGAGGGTTCTTATTTGTGGGAAGTAGATGATTTTTCTTGCCCGACATGCGGGGGACGAGGGAAAGATTGAAGGACTCTACATTGTTAAGATATATCTCAAGATTCGTTAATGGGGAGATAATCGTCTTGAGAACTTTCGGTCAAAGGGTGCGAGTTTGTCTATTACCTCCGTGCATTATGCATGTTGGGAACCATTCCCAATTGGCATCAAACACGAAAAGGGTGATAGCAATTGGTAGGGATGTTGTGTTACAATATTTTGGCGACCAAGCCGGTCTGCAGGCGAGCAATATGTTAAATTTTTAGGCTGGCGGCTTGACTCACCCCAAGGTTGGAAATTTGGGGTCGATAACATGGAAGTCATTGCCTTGTTGGATCGGTCTTGTGCGGGGATTGAAAGAGCATGAAATTGGCGATGAAGCTTGAGAAATTGGAAGTTATATGTTTTTCCAACTTGTATCGGTAAAATTATTTATGTGCGGATTGTCCTTAGAAATTCCTAATAAAAATTATTTTATTTGTATTTATTCACATCCGCGAAATACATCGGTCGATTTTTACGTCATATCTAGGTTTTGGCGTCGTGTGATATCTATCTCGAAGAAATGAAATATTATTGGAAAAACACAATTAATTTATTTATTTATTTCGTGTGACTCATGTTATAAATAGAAGACCGATGTCCCTTGTGACCTCCGTCGCCTTCATATACGCTCATCTTCTACTTAGGCTTCGCCTTCCACCTTATACGCTCGATGGCATCATCATCTTCCTCTAGCAGCGACCACGCCAAGATAGCACTCCCGGCCCAGGGCTGTTGCGTGGACATCACCCTTGCGGTGGTGATGAAGAGATTCAAGGAGATCCATGATGAAAACAACCGAGTCGTCGCCGAGAACAATGAGGCGGTCGGCAGGTAGCCTTCACGAGGGAGGCTGCTGCCGCGGCGAGGCGTTGAGCTTCGTGGAAACATTCGCCATGTACCAAGAGGCGACGAGCCGGAGGGCGAAGGCGGTTGAAAGCTGCTCACATGATTTATGGGCCTTAGAAGATATGGAGAAGAAGCCCAGAGGCTGCGGAGGATGAGAACGCAGCGACCTTACTTCAGTGCGCGGGACATGAAAATCAGCTAGAGGATCATGAAGATCCCTAGCCGTTGTATCTATCTATTTTTTGCTTCAAAGAAAAGTTTTCTCTATTTTTTGCTTCTATCTATCTGTTGTTCCAATGTATGTTACATTTTATTAAAATATCACCACGGCCTTGAAATGCCTTGCTTGCAATTAGGTAGCAATCAATGGATTTGGCGTCGTGTGATCTCCATCTGGATTCTATTTTGCTTCAATGAGAAGTTCTATCTTTAGTTATGTATCGATAAAATTACTTATGTATAGATTGTATCAGAAATTATCAATAAAAATTATCACCACGAGCTTTCTGCGGAAGAAAAAGGCGTTAGAAGAAATAACTTGGTCCTTTTTCCTCACCTACGGCCCGGCGAAAGTAGCGGTCGATTTTCGACCCACGGCATCCTTGGCGTCGTGTGACTCAAGCTACTCTGAAATCCCTTGTTATAAATAGAAGACTTTCTATCTTGCCTTCGACCTCAGATCCTCTTCCGCCTTAGCCTTCTTACGCTCATCTTCTCCCCCCTTAGCCTTCAGCCTTCGCCTTAGCCTTCTCCTCAGATGGCATCTTCATCCTCCTCCTCCAGCAGCGGCCAGCGCCCAGAGCTGCCGCGGACATCACCCTTCTTTGTGGTGATGAAGAGATTCAAGGAGGTTCACGGCAACACCGTAGATCTCGTCGTAGAAGATGGGCGGTGGGCGGTTAAATTCACTAGGGGGGCTTTGCATGGCGAGACCTTGAGCTCGGCGACAACATTAACCAGTAGAGAGGCCAATAGCCGTAGTAGGGTCGAGGCGATTTAAGCGCACACAACATTTCGCCGGCAGCTAGAAGATATGGGAAGAAGCTTCGAGCTTGCGGAGGATGAGAACGCGACTTTACGGCTTCACTACGGGATCATGAAGATCCGTAGCCATTGTATATATATTTTTTGTTTCAAAGAAAAATTTGCTCTATTTCTTGCTTCTATCGTTCTCTTGTTTTGTTTTATTAAAAGATCACCACGGCCTTGAAATGCCATTCTTGCAATTAGGTAGCAATCAATGGATTTGGCGTCGTATGATCTAGCGCATACACCTCGTTGTATGTATAAATTCATAATTTATTAATGGAAAAGTGTATGTAACACAAATATCTAGCTAGATTATGTGATATAACTTGCGGGTAAATGCGAATTTGCATGTGGATGACAGCGATCTATTCACATCGTGGCTTGTGGATGACAAGCGTCATGCCAAGGGCGTGGCATCTTGTTGCCACAATAACTGCTTGTCTTTTATGCGGCGCATGCGATGCGGCTAGGATATGGCCGGATCCCATGATGCGAACATAGGCTACCGTTGCCTAATTGAATGCTATAATTTAGCCTCGTGGGATTATTACACAACTTTATCGGTTTTCATAGCCGTAGATTCCAGCGTATCTCTAGTTTCTATATAAAGCGTCGGAGGCCTTTGTCTTCTCCTATCCGCCATCTTCGTTCTACCACATCAGCCCTCGACCATCACTCCTGTTCTCCCATCACTTTCAATGGCCTCCGGCTCGGTTCCATCCCTGTAGAGATCTTGTCTCAAGTTTTGGTCAAGGAAATTGAGAACATTAGTCTTTGAGGCGGAGAGCGGATCCGCCTTCTAAAAGAAAAAAGAATGATGAAGGCGTCGCCAAAGGCTGGTTTGGCGGAGAGGAAAAGGCCGCCTTCTAGGGGGAGGTGATTTTAGTCTTGCGACAATCGTGCGGGCTGCCTTAGACCGCATGAAGTGCGGCGCCACGAGATATAACCTCAAAGAGGCTTAGGGCATAATCGAGGCGGGAGAGGCTGCGAGCCCAACTTCGATGGCGAGGGGAAGATAAGGTTCGCGGAATATGAGAGCGTGGTTGCGGGGCGGGCAATCATGTTGGAGGGCGAGAAAAAAATTATCAACGCCCTCGGGGAAGAGCTGCCCGGCGATCATAGGCATCGGGCTCCTCCTAGAGGGGCGTTTTTTTAATGTTTGTAATTGGTTTTATTTTTCAATGGGAAAAGTTTTTGACAAATGTGCCAGAATATTACGTTTCCTATTTTTAATTTTCAATATCCGTGGTAGAGAATGACAAGGCAGATCCACCTGGCGAGCGAAACCCTTCATAGGGTTTTAAAGCTTCGTGTGCGATTCAGCGTGGTGTGATATCTGATTGATGTAGTTAGAATAGTTATTAATGTGTTCCGGCGGACGGTACCATTAATGTGTTCTAGCGGACAACCAAGCGAGAATCCCTCGACGCGTCGCGGCGGCGTGAGTGTGTTTAATATGTTCAAAAGCTAATATGTATAAATTGAGGTCCTTGCATTGTGCTCCTTCCATGGGTTAGAGTCTTTGCTCCTCACTTCTATAATCTTAGCGTCCCTCCCATTTGTCATCTATGGCCTCCACATCCTCAACCGTGATAATGGAAGCATAAGAGGATAGAACTCCCTTCGACATAGTGTTGGGTGTTCTAATGAAGAGGTTGAAGGAGCAAGATGATCTTCTAAAGGAAAGCGCCGTTACAATTCAATGAGAAAGAAGAAGAATGAATTCAACCTTCTCATGCGTAGCAGTAGCGGAGAGGCAAATCAGGTGGTTGAATAGAATTTTGGACGAGGATGACATGCCCCAACTTTACTGCGAGAGGTGGTTATGGCGGACGCGAGGATGCTAATTGAGGCGAGAAGAACACGTTGTGCTATTGGGACGGGGAAGCGGGACATGTACAAAGAGATGGTGGGACAGATTGGAGGAGCGTTTGGATAGGGTGATTGCTAAGCTTGAGGGGGGAAGAGATGAAGGCGAAGGCGAGGGGCAGGCTGATGATGATGATGAAGATAATGAAGAAGAGCTCGCCTTTGGAGCAACAATGAGTCGTTGTATTTTGTTTTTCAATGTAACATCTTTCACAACTTTAATCAAAAGTAACCCTTTTTATTATTATCTTGTAAAGCTTCACCGCGGCGAAGCCACATAAATGCAAGCAATAGCGAACTCCCTTTGTTTGTAGGTATGATCTAAATAAGATCACCGCGGCCAGCGAAGCTTCTGGTTTGTGCAAACAAGGTTGGAGGCAAGTACTTGGCGTCGTGTGAACATGCTACACATTACAAGTATACTTTACCCGATTCTTTGTCTCTTAGATCTCCAGCATTTGCGATGCTAGTGGGGCCCTAAATTTTGCCAAGCAACTTTCCGTTTTCTCTTGACATTATGCCAATGGTGTTTCACGACTTACGGGTTGCTCCTTAAAGCGACCTTCTTGTCGTGTTAGCCATCGCCCTTCTATAAAACCACTCTGTCATCATGTCTTGAGGGTTGGTTCCCACATTTCCACCCCCTCTTTGAGTGTTACGATGAAAGGCTATTTTAGCTTGTTTATCGCGACTTCTCCATGCCTTGTGCACTCCACCTTTGCTAGGCTTCCATACTTCCTAAAAACCAAGGTGCATGAGCCCAAAAGATGTGCAAGTAGTGCGTGACTTCACTCTCTCCCCATGCGTCTATGAAAGCTTTAATAAATTTGTTGACCGGCTTGCCGCGAACATTTACGCATCTTCTCTTGTGAGGTCCATTCTCACGAATGTATGGGAACAATTCGGACAATGCATCCCATGCTTTTTTTCCTCAATGCGAGCGAGCGCATGCGTGCGGTCTGCTCGCATCAACCAGCAATTTTCCAAATTCATAGACCTTTTCTCCCATCGGTTTCCGTTGAGCCTCTCTATGATTCTTTATGGCGTCGAGCTTTCACCCCTCAATTGACACCTTACGAGGCACACTTGTTCTTCTGCCCGTTTCTCATCGAGCTCTAATCTTACATTGCCACCATGCAAACTGCTTACGATAGAACATGTTCAACTCTCACGAATTCCTTCCTCTCTTCTCTTCTTATGCGAAATGTTTCCACGAATCTGCTGACTCAAAAATATCATCTTGTCGATGATTCTCACAAAAGCCGTGCAAAGTGCGGATATGAACCCTCTCTAATGGAATGGGGAAAATGCCATGGAACTTGGGATCTTCTTCTCCTCTATTAGGAGCATTTGCTTGGTTAAGGGACAAGGTTGAAGCAGTCTTCCCGATTACTTGACTTCCTTGCATGATTGCGGTCTGAGACAACTTTTGCATGTTCCTTGTCCTCCTCCACTTATGTTGTACATTGCTTTCTCGGTTTTAAATCGGGGGCCAAGTGAAAAATTACTTTGTAAGATCCATAGTGATCTACTTGCAATTTTCCCCTCCCTCGAATCTAGATATTAGACTCGGGATGTCGGTTTGATTGAACACCCATTTCAAAACCTCGTGGGTTTCTTTACGAACTTTAAAGAGACCTAACCACCGGTGTCATCTTGATTGACATGAGAACCATTTTTTCGCCGCGCTTCTTCTCCTCGTCGAGTCACCTCTACATCTTTTTGTTATTCTTGTTGCTCTTTGATTTAGCATGTGCAATTGCATTCTCAATTGCTCTATTCATGATGACAAGCGGATACCCTCTCATACTTCTCAAACTTGGTGGGTTCCATTTCATCCAATTTTATGCAAACTTCAATCTCACCATTAGTTTACGCAATTTGTTAAGTCATAATATTTGACAAGGAATTGTAAAGAGAGTAACGGTCAACCCAAAGATTATTGCGTTCATTCATTCCAACTATATCACAACAATCCTTGCCATTCTTATCTTTTATGGCTATGGCGGGACCAGCACATTCAGCGTGGTGCATCTCTCCTAATATGGCATACACCATCTTTGTCCTAGTAACCCTTGTATTCGACAATTTGTGGGCGTGGTGGGCGAATACTTTTTTTGTGCCCATTCTTTTCAGCGCTTAGGTGGAATGGCTTGAATAGAAACGGTAACCAAGCCTCGATGCCTACATCATCACAAGCGGTCGTACATCACGTAAGCTTCTAACTTCTTGTAGATCTCCCCTAGTACCATTTTCAATACCATCTTCTTGAGAGGAGAGTTGTAGGGCTGACAAATCATGTCCACTATCTCCCTGTTAGGTAAGCTAGGTTCTTCACTCGTAACCAAGATTGCTTCTAGTTTCCCCGGATCTTAAGCGGCCTTTGCTAGTGTTGTAAGCGGACCTTGTGGCGTGACCACTGCGTCTGAATGCACTGATCAAACCGGTTCCTCTATCGGTCGATAATGCTTCTTCCTTTCACGCAAAAGCCAAGGGGTGTTTTCTTCAAATTCTTTAACCTACATTGAAGCCCAAAGTTTGCTCTTCGAGCTCTTGGATCTTTTCTTGCGGCTGCCCTATCACCAATTTGGACTTCTCCCTTGGTATCTCAAAAAGTTTCCCTCCCCAAGCCGTCATTCCTTTCCTTCATCACGGTGGAGTAATGGCGAGAGAAAAAAAATTGCTTTGGTTTAAGTTATAATTCTCTTGTGACAATCGGGCGGCTCATCTCAAGGAGCGTATTAGATTCGAATGCCTTCATCCTCTCTCAATCTCTCACAATATCCCAAGAGGCGGAGTTACCCGTCACCACAAAATCGGACTAAACTTGAAGCGTCCGAAATGGCGGTTTCTTGCCACTCAGCGGATCCAATGGATATAAGCGCCATCCGCCCGGATGCCGATACTTTTTGAGCTGCAAAGGCGCAACATGTCGAGGTCTAAGTTCTTATTTTTAGACCTCTTTTTGCGATTGAAGGCTGGAGCATATTCACGAGTCGGTTGGATCCTTATCCACACATCATTTGGAGCTTCCATGCAGCGTGGATCGCCGCGGTAGCGAAATGAATGTGTACAATTTGTATGCTTGACACAATTAAGCCGTTTGAGGCTCGGTCCAGGTACTAACCTCGTTTTTGAAATTTGCAGCGTGCATATGGAAAAGTCCATTCTCCTACAATCCATGCTTTTATACAAAAGCAAATTCAAAATTCGAATTGTAGGGGCGGGAAAGCTTTGTATTGGGATGAAGTAAAGATCCGATTCACGAACTTTTAAAGGCGCAATCGCTTGTGCGCCTCGAAGCGAAAAGTCTAATACAAAGCTTCAACCTACACATTCAAATTTTGAAATGTAGAAGGCGGGGAATGGACTCTAAATGAAAATAGGGCAAGACAAGAATCGGTGATCGCGCATGATTGGTATCGACAAACCAAGAGAACCGATCATGAGTTGCGGTATGCTATAATGCAAGTGGCTTTTTAGAAGCGCCACGTGTTGCGTCAATCTGTCGACAACAAGAGAATTAAATACATATATAAAGCCATAGATATGCGATTCCCCTTATTAGGAGAATATTCCAAGCAAATCGGCCGGGGGAAAAAAGGCGGAAATATGGCGTGGAATGGTTGATAGGAGGCCATTTTAGTTCATAAAACATAATATAACTTGGAATGATAGATATTTTATATGCAAATGGGAGACTATTATTGAGGGACTTGTGTTTAGTTTTAATTTGACAACAAATAAGAAAGTGGATCACCGATCGCGAATTTAGTGTGTTCCATTTTTGTTACATATGTACTATTAAGCTTGGTGTGATCCTTGAAAAATAATATGCTCTTTGAAAGGGATGATGACTTATGTACTTAAGAGTGGTAACACATGTCTGATAAAAAAAAAAAAGTTAGGTATTTCAAATGGAATTAGAAGCAAAAACTTTTTACATTCAAAATTTTTATGGTAGGTATGGCTTTACATCATTTTGTAAATTTAAATGCGGGAGGCTTCAACTATTCACAACAAAAAGCCAGGAGGCTTGCGGTCATATGGTAGAAAGGCTGGAGGCAAGCTCGACTAAGAACAAGAAAAAAAAATAAGAGGTGCTCTGCCCTAACAAATTTCATTCATCTGCTTCATCATCGCAAAAAAAAAAAATAAGAAATAACCGTTAGTTGAATGCTTAAGAAAAGAAAGAAAACATGCATGTACCATGAACTAGCGCCATGAGCTCCTCGAAGTCCAGTGATTCGTCTTCAACTTCTTCATCTTCTTCATCATCTTGGCTTCTTCTCGGTGGTGAATACTCATTTTGAAGAATCTCCTATCCGACCTTCAAGAACACACGTGATGAACTCTGCTCAGAAATTTCCTCTGATTCCTCATTCTCGATTCCTCGTCAAAGGAATCGAGGAGGAATCGAAAGCATTGACAAAGCAAGAAGCAGAGTAGGCGGCGGGGGAGCTGCGGAGGAACACCTCTTCCGGCCGTAATAAAGCCTCTTGGAGGACACCTCAGGCTCTTAAGTGGCTGATCTCTTCATGGCGATGGACTAGAGAAATTGGGTGGGAGGATCTAGCAAAGATTGGGAGGAGATTGGGGGAGAATGAAGCCAATCTAGGCTTTTGGAATAGATATAATTTTGGATTAGGCGTGAAAATCGTAGGAATGATTCGTATTCAGTCCTATCAACCATCATTACATGCCATTATGTGCATATCTCGAGAAATTTGAGCCATATCTAATATCTTCCTTTTTAACCTTATACCTAAATATCAATATCTTCCTTTTTTAACCTTATTCCTAAATAGCCAATATCTTCCTTTTTTAACCTTATTCCTAAACCTATATGATTTGAGTTTAACAGAAAATGAACAGATATAATTGAATTTAACATACTATTTAATACCAAGATGCTCGTCACACTATGTCGATAATTGGGATTTAAAAAAAAACACTCAAACCCTCCTCGACAGAAAACCCGTAAGTGCCGACCTCACTTGTGTTTAAGTTTAATTTGACAACAAGCAACTTCCATCTTGTGTAGATGCGCCGCGGTAGCGAAATCAAGGTGTGGTATTTTTATGCTAACACAATTAAACCGTGTGTGAGCGAGCGTCCGTACTAACCGTTTTTGAAATTTACAGCGTGCATATGGAAATCGAAAAGTCCATTCTCCTACAATCCATGCTTTTATACATTAAGCAAATTCAAATTTGGAATTGTAAGAGGCGGGAACTGTATTAGGATGAAGTGAAGATCGGTTAAAGGTGCAGCCCTTGGCCCTCGAAATGAAAGTCGATCGATACAAAGCTTCAACCTACACATTCAACTTTTGAAATGTAGAGGCGTGTGGCCATGCTGCGCTTACCAAGAGACATATAGTCATGAGTTCTTAGGTATGCTATAATGCAAGTGGCATTTTAGAAGCGCCCGCGTGTTGCATCGGTCCAGGTCGACAACCAAGCGAATTAAATACATATGGCGCCATGAATGTGCAATCCCCTTATTAGGAAGAATATTCCAAGCAAATCAGTAATTATGAGAGTTTGGTATCCTAGGTGGCATGGGAAAAAGGGGCGGAAATATGGCGTGGAATGGGCGATAGGGAGGCCATTTTCAGACCCCAAATCACGCCCTAATGTTCTATGGTGAAATAGGGTTTAGACTATTCAATTGGCCAAATACCTGATCCTTGAGGTGGCTCCTCGACACGGGATTCGACCATCTGTTTGGCTTTCGAATCAAAGGGAAACTAATGGTGCAATTCTCTCGGGGAGTTTGGGGAGGCGGTTTTGGCTCTTGAGGCAGACCAAAAGCGAGCTCTAAAACCCTAGAAGCGAAAAATGGGCAAGTTAGGGTTTCCCTTCCTAAATAGACAAGGGGTTGGCTAGGGTTTCCAATTATCCCCTTTAGGCATGTGGGATAGTGGGAATGGGCCCACTTGCCTTTAATGGCTAGGTGGCAAAATGTGCCCACATGGAAATGTGTGCCCACATTAATGTGTACATTGGAAAATGTGCACATTAATTACACTGGGTATGCCCACTTGGCATCAAGTGTCCATATGGAAATGTGTGCCCACATCAATGTGTACATTGGAAAATGTGCACATTAATAGTTGCACATATTCCTTGCAAGTTGCCCCCTAGGGCTACCCACTGGCTACGTTGGCGTACCGCGTCGGTCGGGGTGGCGGTATGCGGCGTGGCCGGCCGTCTGATATCGTCACGGGGACCATTATCTTTGTCACGGAAACGTCACATTCTCCCCACTTGAAATGATCGTCATGGCATCATTGGGGGTCTCCACCTTGGGATCATCCTAACAATCAATCAGCATACATACGATAAACTACTATAATACTTACATTTTATTAAGATTACCTTAAGGTAATATTTTTAAAACATTATCACGCCATTGTATTATGAAATAAATTATCAATTCATAACATCTTTAAGCAAGTTACTTTCGATTGTTTTACTTATCCGCGATAATTAAGTTTATCAAAATTTTAACATTTCATGTCTAACATTATTGTTCGAGGGGTACTCTTCATTCCTTGCAACACATTCCAACAAAATTTGTATTTGCAAGTCTTAAATAACTTCGACCTCCTTGCCCCTCCGGGGCTCTATTGGCTGCAATGGTGACACTACGTTAGTACCATTTTAATTATTAATAAAATTTTGGTTATATGGTGACCACCCCACCTATCTACATGGATGCATGGCTAATCTCGGTAGAAGGAAGGGTGAATCTTCCATTATGGTAGTGGAGACAACGCCTATATGCCTATATGCGCTCATGCCTACACCCTAGTTGCCCGGTGGAGGATAGGTCCTTCCGGTATATGGGGGGGAAGGCACAGTTCCTCCTATCAAAGCATATATGGGGCTAGAGGTGCTTTTTTCCTATCCGTGCATTCCTTAATGACCTCCTTTCTCTAGAGGATTCGTCTACTTAGTGGGGACGGTAGACTTTCTAATCTACCTTCCATAAGCCCAAGCGGAAGCGGTCATGCCTACATTGACATTACACCGCGCCCTAGAGATCCACAGTAGTGGTCCCATCATCGATAACGGGCATGCGACCCATACCTAGCATAGGTTGCATCGTGAATTAATCTTAACTACACAAGAATTAATCTACACAAATCGACATGTACTGAAGCGATTTCTTGAGGAGACTTTTGCCCGTCCCATTGCTCCATAAACTACTTGATTTGCTTTACTAGATCTTTCTTAAGTACCCGTCGCGTCTTCCGGTAGGTAAGTGTTTCCCACTTAACCAAATATTGGAGGAACTCAGGCCTCCTTGTTTTCTTGAAAGCTTTATCAGAATCAATGCGGATTTATTTCAATTTGCTCCTCTGTCATTTTCAACAGCGTTGGAGTGTCCAAGACGATGCGGATTTTGGGTGTGCTTCTTCAACAAACTCCGTGGAAGACCTTATGAATCTTTAGGTGTGTTGGCAAGTCTAGCTTGTAGGATTGATTACCTACTCTCTTGATTATTACGAAGGTCCGCCCACCTTGGAGCAAGCTTCTTGCAATTCCCAATCGAGCCGCTGCTTCACCTTGATCTTGAGCCAAACATCATCTCCCACTTTGAACTCTCATTTGTCGATGCTTGTCGGCGATGCTCTACTGTCGACTTCTTCTTTGTTAGCAAATATCCTCTAACTTCTTCCATGAATTGCGCATATCGGCCAACATCTCTGCTGCGAAACCTCTACTTTGACGGGATTGTGCCAAGTTAATGCGGAGTTAGGCAACGATAGCCGTAATTAATCATAAAGCGGCAACATTTGGGATGATTCTGCTTGGTGCTATTGTATGCAAACTCCACCAAGTGGATAAATTCTTCCACATACCTTGCTTATTCGGACATAGTTTAAGTAGCATGTTTTCCAAAATCTGTTGGTTAGCTCCGTTTGGCCATCCGTCGAGGATGATACGCCCGTGCTCATGGATAGTTTACGATGCGAGATAATCGCCAAAGAGGTCTTGCGAAGGCACTCATAAACCGGTCCCACAATGGGAGATAATCTCCCTTGGCATGCCATGAAGGCACGAAGATCTCTTTGGTGAAGAGCTTTCTTTGTATCCATAGCGCGTATATCGTGGTCACGCAAGGCACAAAATGTGCCATCTTTGACAACTTGTCGACCACTACCATCAAGGCATCCTTTCCTCTTCTTGTTCTTGGAAGCCACGTGATGAAATCCATGCTGATCACCTCCCACTTAGCGTTTGGCACCGCTAATGGCTCTAATGCTCACGGAATTCCGAGCTGCTACGCGCCGTTTTTGGCGACATAGGTGACATTCTCGATGTAGCGAGCTACTTGCTTCTTCATTCACGGCCAATAATAGGCTGCTGCGCGCTTTGAAATATGTTTTCATGAATCGCATGGCCAGCTATTGGGCTGTTGTCGCGTGTCATGGAGGATCAATTTCCTTACACACGATGATTGATTACGCACAACTTGTTCTTATGGTATAACAGGTTGCCTTCCTTCTTATAATGTTTAAAGGCTTCCCGCTCCTTATCTGTTCTAGCCTCCCTAGAGAGGCTTGCCCATACTTCCTTGAAATCCCCGTCCGTTGGCAAGGACTCTTCAATCTTCTTACCAAAAGCCGGAGGCGTCGAAATTGCATTGCAATGCACTCTAGTTGTCGGGGATGCCTTGGCGCATCCGCTACCACATTGAGCTTCCCACGGCTTGTAGACTATATCAAAGTCATACTCTTCAAGGAACTCCATCCACCTTCTCCGCCTCGAGGTTGAGGTGTGGTTCGCGTGAATACATCTTTGGAGGCTCGATGGTGCGTATCCATTTGGAACTTCCTTCCCAAAAGATAGTGCCTCAAATTCTTAATGCGGCAGTACGCAAGTAATTCACGATCGTGGGTGGGGTGGCGTTTCCGGCGTCGTTCATCTTCACGGAATCATGCGCTACCACCGCTCTCTTGCATGAAAACCTTTGCACTTTTGTAGCTATCCTACTTTCGTGCATGCATACAAGCTTATCTTTCTGCGGGTCGGAGTTAGGGGGGGTACATTGTTAAAGCTTCCTTGATAATTCAAACCACAGCGGGCTTTCTTGTGCCAATGCTGCGCCCAATCTTTCACCTTCTCGCCCTCGTCAAAGTCGGATTAGCAGGCGCTATCTTAGCAAAGTTCTTCACGAACTTCTTGAGTACCTGCTGAGGTGAGAAAACCGACTTCATGCACATTCTTGGTGACCCAGGACCCTTTGAATGGCGGCTTTAATCTTGGCGGGGATCCGTCGAGATTCCTTATTTGAGATCACATGACCCGGGTATTCCACCTTCTCACGATTTGCCAGTGATATTTACCGACAACTTGGGTACAAGCTGGTGCCTCTTCAACTTCTCTAGCACTCTCCTTAAAGTGTTATGCGTGCTCTTCAAGGGATCGCTATACACCAAAATGTCATCAAAGAATACAATCACAAAGGTGTCTAAGAACTCCCGAAGATGTGGTTCATGAGCCTCATGAGCGTCGCGGGGGCATTCGATAAGCGAAAGGCATTACAGTGAACTCATAATGCCCATACCCGGCGTTGAAGGCGGTCTTGTGGATATCTTCTTCCTTTATCGATCGATGATAACGACCTTAAGTCGATTTTGGAGAAGACCTTTGCACCTTGGAGCTGATCCATCAAGTCATCGATGCGGGGCGCTATACTTGTTCTTAATGGTGTGCTTGTTCAGCGCCTATAGTCTATGCACATCCTTAAAGCGCCATCCTTCTTCTTTACAAAGAATGGGTGCTCCAAATGGCGAGACACTAGGTCTAATGAAGCCTAGGTCGAGCAACTCCTCATAATTGCTTCTTCAGCTCCGTCAACTCTGCGTCGTCATTACGTATGGAGCCTTGCTTGTTGGCTTTGTTCACGGTTTGAGTGCTATCTCACACTCGACTCCTATGGGGAGGAAGGCTGCTTGATCTCATACGGAAAGAGATCATGGAACTCGTGTCCGACTTAGCTATTTGCTTGACTTCTTCGAGCACCTTGTCTTCTTTGCTTTCTTCGACTCACGGCTCATCAATCTCAAGCTTGAAGATGTATACACTTTCGCTCTTGATGCACTTGAGCAGTAAGCAGAAGACATACTTGCATGATGGAAACAACTTCTTTACTGTGATCTCAATGATCTTGCCGTCGGTGTTGGGAAGGTCACCTTAAAGCTTTCCACAATCAATAATGGCCTATTTGGTCCAAGGTACTCCATTCCTATGATCAAAGTCGTACTTGCCAATGCCCATTACTTACGCCCCCATCACGGATATTAATCACGGCAATTCGATGTCGAAGTTAATTCTCTTGCACTGTGATGCGCCTTCTTGCTCCACTTGCTAAGACAAGCGGGCCTTGGCTTTGACTTTAGTGGTTTCAACTTCAACATTTGAACCATTACGGGGGATGCAAAGTTGTGGCTACTTCACGAGTCTATCAAGACTATGAAGGACTTGGTCTTGGCCTTCCCTATTGTGGAAATTACTTTATCGCGGCTCTCTGCTTGCTCACGTATCTATTGCGGCAAAGATATGACACTCACCACAGATGTAGTCGGCGGCCTTCCTGCGCCGCCGTCGTTGACGAGTGTCCCAATCTCCCAACTCGCTAGTCTTTGCACTCATGGCGTGGGGGGCGATTCATTTGTCCTATGCTTTGTTGGAGGAAGCACGAAGCAAAAGCTGCTTTTTCTATGCACTCTGTCTCTCTTTTCCTTGGGCATAGCACGCAAAAGGATCGCCTTGCTTTGGATGGTTTGACCCCTCCAGCTTGTCCTTGAATGATACACTGCTTCTTCTCCTTTGTTTCCCCTGGTTTGCCACCATATGGGGTTCTATTTGGACTGAATTTAGCTGCCCTAGGGCTATAACTCCCTGTTGCCTTGCCTTTATCACAGTAATCTTTGCTGCCTCGCCCGCTATTCTGAGGTCTGTTCCTTGCAAGCTTATTGCCTTGGACTCTGCCCGATCTTGTCTTGGGATTTATTGCCTTACAAGCTTGCGGATCTCCTCATTCGGGCCCTCAATGTAGCTCTCTCTTTGCATGTTTTTAAGCCCAACTTTGGCACATAAAGTCTTAGCCTCATGAATTCCTCATTGTATTTACGGGTGATTTGTTTCCCTGTTGCAACTTTGTAGAAGCTGGCGCATCATCTTTGGACTTGTGCTCCCTTGGGGCGTAATGGGCAGAAGGCTTTAGCAAACTTTACGAACTTACAAGCATCCTGCTTAAGCCATGTGCCTTTTGCATAACCCTTCCACCAAATCCGTGCGGCTCCTTTCAAGTTGGCATTTGCCACTCTACCTTTGTCTTTATCCTTCATGCCATAAGCATTGCGGTACTCACTCATTTAGTCCGACCATGCCTCTGCTTCTAATCCGGACCTGTTCTCCCAGAAGCTGTTCCGGTTCAGGGCCTTCCATACATTGCCCGGTGCGAGAATCTACCTTCTTACGGTATCCGGAGGCTCACGGTGTCCCTTTGTCGTCCATCCATGGTGTCCCTCGCCTTGCATCTGCCCGTGTTTCTTTGCCTTGCATCATTGTTAGGTCACAGGCACGATCTTCCTCTTCCTCACGAGGTGGTCGAATCTGAACGGGAGGTGGAGGATTCAGGGCTGGAGGACCTCCTTCTCTTGCTCCTCTTCTTGTCCCTTCTGTTTTTCGAGCTGATGCTTGAGGCAGCGAGTGTTGCTCCGAGGCCAGCTCACAGCGTGCGCCCAAAGCAAAACTTTATCGCCGAGGTCCCGTCCTCATCGTGATATTTCCTCTTACGGGGTTATGGGTCCAAATTCCTCGAATAGGTTCCTTCTAGGGGTGGCACAGGCCCGGACTGTTCTTCTTCCATATGGTCTCGGCGTTGTCGTTCCCACGAGCCTAGGCCTCTAGCTGCATACACAAGTAGTTCATGGCTATATGGTTAGTTTTAAGCTTGTTCTCTTGCATTATTTATGCCGGCTTCCACGACTTGGCGGAAGTCAGAGACTCCCCGGGGCGATGAAGTCCATGTCGATTCCTTGCTTGGTTGGTGGGCGGTTCATCCAATCGGAGCTCCCTCTCCACGCATTAGGGGGAGGTTCTGGATGTCGTGAGAGTAGATACTCCTCTCCATCGATGATGATAGGGGCTAGGCTTGTGATGCCTAGCCCAAGTGGAAAACAACTTCGATGAGTCTGAAGGCTCACCTTTCGAAGTTGACCAGCTCATGTTACGCTTGTTGCCGTTTCTCTTGAGTCTAGCTTCGGTGTACTCTTAAGATCGTCCAGACTCCTCTTCTTCTTCCCTTCCTTCTTGCTCTTCTTAGATGCTTTGCAAAGCATCGCTCTTTGGCTGGACTGCTATGGGGTCCCACTTCCATGGGAGGAATAGAGGTTGCCCCAAAGGGTTTTCGGCCGCGGTGGGATAGGAAAATAGCTAAAGAAGCGGTGTAGGGAAAAATACTTGAGTCTGGTAGGCTGTCGGGACCATGTAGTCTGGTAGCCCTCGTGCCTTGTTAGTTAGGTACTTGGCGATGTTGGGGACATCACCAAAGGCTGCTTGAAGGATGGGAGGGGAACAAAATAGCCTATGCAAGGGGAACTTTGGACAAGGGAGGGTCCTACCTAGCTTGGAACTCTGCTAAGACTTGTCTATATCTTTGGGGTTGCATTGCGTGTGGCTTGCACATCTATTTCTCTCCCAAAGACTTGGAAGATGTCATTGACATCCACCTCGGCGACATTAGCCTTGCAGCGTACCATGGCTGAAGTCGGCCGTGTGGCCATTGATCTCGAAGAAGAAGAGTATCCAAAGGATCTGAAGCCTCGGGGCTGGAAGATCCTAATTGGAGAGCAAACTTGCGAGGGTGCTAAATGAAATGGAGGACCTATTTATAGAAAGGGGAAAACCCTAATTTTTGGATGATCTAGAATTTCTTGAGATTGGGTGATTCACGATCTATTAAAAGGGTGCAATTGAGAGTTTGAAGACTATTTTTAGGTTTGAAGCATGTTAAGAACAACTAATGAACCTATTGCAACAATTTGAAGATCATTTAGTGAAGAAAATGGTGCGAGGTCTCACCGCGTTAGCCCGGGGCCAGATAATGAAAAGTTCATTTTACGTCTGGCGGCGTGTGAGACATGGAGTTCTAAATGGGCTAAACTTAATCAATTTGGATAATCTAAAGGCTGTAATTCTACTAAACTCACCCGAGTTAAGAGGCGTGACCCCTTACCCAAGTCGATTTGGGCGGATTTTGGGCATTTTTGGGCATGGTCTCACGTTTACTTGGCCGAAAATGAGAATCTTATTTTACGTCTTTGGCGGCGTGTGAGACATCGTCTCAATTTTGCTCAAAAACTCCAATTTAACCAAAATAAAAGCCCGAGAAATCGATATCTTAATTTAATTAAACATGATTGGACTCATTATTTACACCAAAATTCTTTATATTAACAAAAATTTTCATTATTTACAAAGTTCAAAGGCGTTCTCCCTTGATGTATGCAGCTAAAACATATCACGCCTCATGGCGTGACCCATGCCCGGCGTTACCTTTGTGCGGCCGTTGAATCTTCAAAATCTTTGCACTATTTTGCCTCTGGCGCCTCACGGCAGGCGCGAGCCAACATCTCATCGGTCACCCGCATGTCAGTGTTGTACTCTGCATGACTTCTCCGGACCAAAAGCGTTGAAAGCGGTGCGGGGAATCAAGAGTCCGTAACTTCTCTGCGGAAGTCTTTGGATTTCCTTGAGAGCTCTGCTCCTTACGCTTGCTCTTGCTCCGCTTCTTTCACGGTGCTGCGGGAGGCTTGGGCTTTGGTGGTGGCGGCCGGGTCGACTCCTCGTCGGGTATCGCCTTCAATTGTCCGGTACCACATGCTGCTGGTAATAAGCATTGTATGCCTCCCACTTAGCCATATAGGCGTTGTGCTCATAATCTTCTTCGATAGACCTTGCCCGGGTCTATCCATTATGCCGTACCGTTGTGGCGCGGGCTTTAACCCTATCCTACGTCGAGAAGGTGGGCCTGCGGTATCGAGCTTACTGCTCATCCGGGTACGGCTCCGATTACCTCCTTCTCTGCGTGGGGGTTTGAGGAACTTGCCCCCCCGGTGTTTGGGCCGTAATCTTCGTCCGTCGTCGATAGGCGAGATGCGCTTTCGCCCTGATGGCTTTCGTTGATGCCCAGGGACCGATCTTCGGCTTACCAACCTTCACAACTTTTTGGCACCCCTTAATGGCACGGCCTTCCTCTTCTTAGCCCAGCCATTTTGTGGTTGGGTCCGTCTTCCGGCTCTTCGTCCTCCTCTCACCGCGCTCGCTTGGCTTCATACTTGGCGATGAAGGCGAGGTCTGCTTCCCGGCGGGGGCTAAGCCGTACCCGTTATCTCCTCTTTCTCTTCCTCCTCCTGCGGGCGGGCCCAAGCCTCGAGTTGCTCCTCGGCGGTCGGCTCCTAAGTTTCCGTTCCTCCCATTTCCTCCCTCTCCTCTTGGCCATCTCTTGAGAATCTGGCATAATGTCCGGCAGCTCCTCTTCTATGACCGATGCACGTGGCTCGATCCGGCCTGCCTCCTCATTTGGAAGAAGATTAGCCTTGCGGAGAAGCGTTCTTGGAGGTATCCTGCACGAATCAAAGCGGGATCAGCGGCTAGAAGGATCCGCGTCGGTGAGGGAGCTTCTGGCCGATACGCTTTGTCATGAGCCATATTTGCGGTTCTTCAATCGGTGCGTCGGGAAGATGCGCCTTGGCGTGAGGCCGATTTTTCTAGGGAGGGGCCGAAAATGAAGCGGATCTATTTATAGAATTGATTTTAAGTCAAATTCCAAAACTAGCTTTTTGGGTTACCTAAAACATCTAGAACACCTAAATTTAAGCATGGTCTCACCGTTCGCCATGGGCCAGATAATGAAAGGTTCATTTTACAAAGGTCACAGTGCGGCGTGTGAGACATGTACCTTTTATTGGGTCCAGTACCTTTTAAATTTTATACTTTTTAGGGCATGTATAATATGCCAATTTTACTATTTCTTAGCTCAAAATTAGAATTATCAAGTTATTTTTTACGTAATTTATAACTTTTAGTGTGTTCAAAATTTGAATGTCTCACGTTACGTTGTGACCAAAAATGAAAATCTCATTTTAAATCTGTAGTGACGATGTGAGAGACCCTCACGAAGGTTGGCTCACCAATTTTAGTCTTTTTTATGTTTTCATTATGTTTTCGGTCATTTCTAAGCTTGTTGCTAGCTTAGCATAAACTACAAAAATGTGAAAAATTTTTCCCATTTTTCGAGGGTTTAAGGATCCTATCAAGTTAGTGCTTTTGGGGAGCATGGTCCTTTGCTTTGCTCTTGGTCACCAAGAACATTGCTTTACGATACCAGCGTAATGGCGTCCCCTACTGCGCATCACGGTGCACTCGCAGGTATACAAGCGAGTTCATCCCCATACCCGGCTCCATGTCTGATGGGGCCCTCCACATGACAACTGCGGCCAGTGGCGGGTTCGATTGGGAAGAGTGAAAGGGTCATTTTACCGTCTCTCCTCGGGGCCTACCCTAGGCTGCGGGCGTAAACATACATGTCGATTATAAAACATAACCACATATCCACCTTGAAGGGTGGTGCATCCACATCTGCATAGACAATGATAAGACATCATACATAGGGTCCTACCCAAGGCTCGGACTTCGAAGGACGGGTGGCGGCAGGTCTCGAGTTCATTCTGCGAGCCGAGAATTCATGGCAATGGATTTGGCACAGCATAAGAGGCTATGGCTTAGGGTTGTCCACTCCATCGCCCCTCCACGTGCACACTGCGGTAGGCTGAAAAGTGTCGGGACTGACTTAGCCAGCGGGATGCATAGCCAAAGGGGCTATTCACGGGTCTCATCCTCCCGGTTCGATGGGGGCGGGGAAGGATCACTCCCGAGAGGTCTACATGCGGAAGCTCAAGGTGACTAGAGGGCCCTTTGCGGTATTATTTGAACCCCTTTGGAAAGTGTACACCACTTCCGAGATTAACCGAGGTCCATGCCTCACCCGCTTTTCGGTGGTGAGCCATTAGACCTAGTCACAATGATCCACAGTAGGCCTTACACACGAGAAGGGATCTTTCGGAGTGAACATGAACCTCCTTCTCGACCCGGTCGGCCCCTTCACCCTTTGGTGTGGCTCTTGTACCAGGCCGAATCTATAGTGTGCTAGGAGGCTAATCTAGGAGCATCTACTACCAAGCTTGAGGTCTCTACCCCCTTCCCAATACAAAGGAGGTTCATGAGATACATCATCCATATATATCCGCGGAAGAACTAAAGAACTATATCTAATCTATATCATAGGGTTAGGTTCTTTGGTTAGAGTCACAGTATCTAGAGATCTAGTTGTTTGCTATGGGCAATTTAATAGGCTAAACCCTCTGATTCTATACTGGAAATAGGGTTTAGACTATTCAATTGGCCAAATACTGATCCTTGAGTGGCTCCTCGACCGAGTTCAACCATCTGCTGGCTTTCGAATCAAGGGAAACTAATGGTGCAATTCTCTCGAGGCGAAGTCACGGGGAGGCGGTTTTGGCTCTTGAGGCAGCCAAAAGCAGAGCTCTAAAACCCTAGAAAGCGAAAAAATGGGCAAGTTAGGGTTTCCCTTCCTAAATAGACAAGGGGTTGGCTAGGGTTTCCAATTATCCCCTTTAGGCATGTGGGATAATTGGGAATGGGCCCACTTGCCTTTAATGGCTAGGTGGCAAAATGTGCCCACATGGAAATGTGTGCCCACATTAATGTGTACATTGGAAAATGTGCACATTAATTGCACACTTGAGTATGGCCCACTTGGCATCAAGTGTCCATATGGAAATGTGTGCCCACATCAATGTGTACATTGGAAAATGTGCACATTAATAGTTGCACATATTCCTTGCAAGTTGCCCCTAGGGCTACCCACTGGCTGCGTTAAGCGTACCGTCGGTCGGGGTGGGGCGTGTATGCGTGATGAGGGCGATGCGATTATCGTCACGGGGCCCATTATCTCTTTGTCTGGAAACGTCACATGAACCAGCATCTCTGCGACCTGCTCTTGTAAATCCCATCTCAAAATACAGAGTTAGATAATCTAGCAAAGTTAGATATGAGCTACTTTAGAAGACAATTTGCAGGTGCGATAGGTTTCCATACATTTCCATTTTATAGGTAGCTTATAATATGCAGTGAAACTTCGCAACTTGAGCTGGAAAAATAAGTCTCAGAAAAATGCCATATTGTTTACGGACTCTGCCATGCTAGAATAGCTTTACCTTTCGAACTTGCTTGAAAAATGCACACAAAGGAACATGACAAAACTCAGATTCTAGGTGATAAGCTATTTATCAAAACAACATTCTTCAAGAAAAAGAAGCATGCACCACAAACCTTGGTGCAAATGCATAGAAGCTTAGATTTGGAATGAAGCACAAATCCTCTGCTTCAAGTTTACCGGAAAACCCTCAGTTTCAACGAATGAGTCTTTGTGTAACGACCATGATTCAAGTTTCAAGTTTACCCGCCATAATCCTCCCATGTAACGGCCAGAGTAACGCAGAATAATTATTAGAGAAGGGAACAAAGAAAGGAAAAAAAAAAAAGAGAACGGAAGGAGAAGATGCTGGAAATCCAAAATAGTGCTGGAAAAGCCATTTTCGGAAAGAAAAATTCCAAAACTCACGCTTTTGTGCCAAAACTCACGCCTAGTAAAATGCGGACACCGGCGTGAGCAATGATGGCAAAAACATTTTAAATAAGTAGATATCCATGGACCATTAATGGTCAATACTTAGACTTGTCAAATTTTGAATAATTTAATCAAGATAACACTCTTTTTCAATTCACGTATAATAAGACATGTGCATAGAGGCTCTTGATGTCATATATTGCAAAGAACACAAAAAAACCTACTTTTCTCTTGCTATCATAAACTTATTTGTGTTTGCTGCCAGAAGTATTGTAGATGAAGTATGATAATAGTGCATGTAGATCATCTTTCATGCTGAGCTATATTATTTTTATGGATGCAAGCCTTCCTTGGTAATATAGATCTCTAATTTCATGTTAAAATAATTATTGGTCCACAAAAGACAGAAAACAGTTTTGACCCTGTCATGTTCGATGAACCCTATCTTCCTTCTCATACCTTGGAATGAGGTGCAGTTTTTTGTATTGTACTCTCTAACTCGCATAGAAAAATAAGAAAATACTGAAAAAAATCAAAAAAATCATTTCGTTAAGACAGTTTTACCTTATATAAACATAAGGCAGTCTTGGCATGACCCCCTTGGATTCATCTAAGTATAGCTTCCAAGGATGGAGGTAAATTTTTAGATATTTTTCATATGGAATATGACTGCCATATATGAACTTCTAGGAAGGGTTTTATTGAATTTTGAGTCATTGATTTTTTATGAATTTTAAAGTGAACAGTGCAAATGCACCATTTTTGGTCCATTGCCTGACAACTCTAGTGTTAAGATTTCTGCTTCCGCCTTATGCAAATAGACTATTCCCTGCAGTTTTTATACGTCAGTTTATAGATGATGTGATGCTCCCCGGACCTATACTATGCTCCCGTCATATAAATATGGGAAATTCCCCCTAACGACTCCATCACCACAGAAAGGCCCTCTGTCTGACAATACATAAGATAATATGCCACCTCGAAGGGTGGCTCGTCCATCATCAATACAAACAACATCATAATACCAACATAACATAGAAAATGCACCATAAATGAGGATTCTACCCCAGCCTCAGACTCATGGGGGTCAACTGAGAGCCAGGGCATCCGAAGAACAACAGATAGAATCATGACAATGGCGTTGGCTGGCATAGAACAATAGCTAGGGTAGTCCATTCCATCCGTCCCTCCTGTGCACACTTTGCATATAGGCTGAATCATGTTATGGCGTGGTCGTAACCTTTTGGGGATGCAATCTTATGAAGTCACCCTATGAGACTTTCGTTTATATCTCCACAGTTCCGATGGGCGAGGGAGAAGTAATTACTCAGGAATTACGATGTGGTTCTATGGGTGGCTGAAGGATGCGATTACCACCACTAGTGAACCTTGTCCGTGCAGAAAGCACCAACCCCACAGGCTCACGAGCCGGGGCGATCCCTATATGCGTATCGCGCAACCGAGGGGGTGTCGGACCCATACAGGCTCTAGCGAGGACCCGATCATAAGCCTAGCATCTTCTTCTACTCTACATTATCACATTATATATATCTGATTATAGCTGCCCCTTGTTTTGTAACTTGCGAGGTGTCGTGCGTCACGAGCGGTCGAATTAGGGGATCCAGCGGCCCAGGCGAAGCCGCACGTCACTTGATCCCCAAGCAACCCCTTATTTTGGGGCTTTTGATCTCACCCGTTGGATGTGTTGGATTAATGCAATTGAGATATATTAAGTGCCATAAAATTGGGTTGCGGCAAAATAATGGTGCTCTTGTGAGGTGGCATTAAACAAAAAAAAAAAAAAACAAGGTCTTCAGCATACTGAGGAGGGTTTCCATCCATGGAGGGTGAAGGGGCTTAAATCATGGTTAGAAGTTATGTTTTGATAATCAATTCAAAGCCATAACCACTGAACATTTGGAACAAAATCTATTTATATTTGCTTAACATTCGATCTGCGAAAACCTTGTGTGTATTGTTTTGGTTCCTACATGATGCGTGGTTGTTAAATAAGAGCATACTCGAGGGAAGAGGGAGATTGTGTGTGGTGATAAGAAAAAATGGAAGGCATTAAAGACAATGAAATATATGCAAGTAATGTTGGTCCACCACATCATCTCCTCGATGTAAAAAGAATATGAGCAATAAACTTCCATGTTAGGTCTCAACCCGGATACCTTTGCTCCATATAACTAGGGTGAAATTTTTGCATGATGTTGACTCAATATAGCAAAGGTCATGCTAGTTGTATCATTATTCTACTTTGCTCTTCCATTGTTAAATTTTTAGGAAAAATTACAAGAATGCCCTTATATTTCACGCTAATTATAAAAATACCCCGTATTTTGTTGAATTCATGAAAATGCCCCTTATCATTCATTGCATCAAATAAGCCCAAGAAGACAACTCAGGAGATCCATTGGAAAGACCTTGCCATATACGCATTTTCAAGAATTAGAATGCATGTTATAAAGTAGGTCTTGGTCTGCAGATTTGATTTTTAGTTGGTGGGCTCTACAAATTCTACGTTATGCAAAGCTCGAGGCGCTCTCCTTGAATTGTGTGGTTCTAATGGCTTGTATAGGTAGCATTTGCCCTCTTCTTCTAAATCCAGGAGCCTTGAAGAATATTGAGAACAAGAATCAATCTTTGCGGGAGCCTTCATGGATTCAACATCAGAAAGGTGCGAGTTCTTGTTGCAAAATGATGTTAAAATCTTGTTTGCATGATTTTTAGAGAAAGAAAAAAGCAGAGCCTTCTTAGGTTCCATTGATTTGGAATCGAATTCGTAAAGCTTGGATTATTCAGGCTATGCATGAAGCCCATTAAATTTCACTTTTCTAACAAAATTTTCTACTCCAAAGTTGCTAACTTGGAACACGGTGGTGAATCAGCGATTTCTAACCAGTAATTGACCCAAAATATACCATATAATTTGAATTGAACGCAGAACTGTACTTCAGATTTGGAAACAAAAACATTGTGTATTTCCCAGGTTGAATCTTATCCAAATTAGAATTCAGAAATGCAGAATTAGCTCTTTGCTCAAAGAAGTACTCTTCCACCAAAGGCGTCGAAGAGCGGCACCTGCTTGTGCTCACCGAGTGAAGCATATGGAAGGCGGAATATAGCAGAAAGTTGTTCTAGATAAATGAGATGATCTTAAGTGAGAAATGAAAGGAAACGAGAGGGGGCATTTCAATAATTTGCTAAAATACGGGGGCATTTATAATTTTTTATCAAATACAAGAGCATTTTTATAATTTTCCACTAAATTTTATTTTTTTACACATGGAAGCGTCTGAAGTGATTGACCATGTATCGCGTTGGTTGTCGATCATTTTTCCATGTAATAATACCAAAGTGGGTTCTTGATGTAATAGCCAATTTATATGAGAAACTAAAAGCGTATTTTCCTTAAAGTCTAGTTATCTAGAAAGGATAATATCTTGATTCTAAAATTGTGAATCTGACGATGGCAAATTCTTATCAATGTTAACTCGTTAAAGGTGCTCAGCGAGATAAACCCCCATTCAAAACCCTTAAAACGTCAAACAAAGATTGCCCTCATGCAAGAGGAGAACCGAGGTGAACTTAAAGCGGTTAGTACCATCGAAATAAATAGTGAGCGTCCATGTAACATGGCATGGCGGTACACTATCTTTTGCATTTTTGTTTAAATATAATAGAGTGCCTGCTGCGGAGTTTTCGATATGCATTTCCATATCTTGAAAGAGGCTATACTCGCAAGAGAAAAATGACCTCACGCTTTTTCAGAGCACTGCTCCATCTATATCCGCATAAACTTCTTCCTCTTTGATCTCTATTGGGCCTTCAAAACATTATTTTAATGCGGAAGCGAAAAGCAGAGAGAAAGCATTTAGTCATGGATCTAAAGCATTACCATCATGGTTGCTATATGTTTTCTTTTTCACATAAGAAGGTAGAAATAGATGATTACAATATGTCGATTTGTACAACATACAAAGTATATATCAATCGGAGAAAGCTATTCTTGATGAAAAATGGGGAATTATATGTAGCATAGCAGGGGGGTTTCTTTTTGTATTTTTATACTATTTTCTAAAAGGTTTTATATGATTTCATGAATATGTATTTGATGAGGCATACTAATTAGTATATCTAGGTGCACATCACGTTTGAACTAATTTAATGCCATATCAATAGTTTGAACAAATATATCGTGTATATTTTCGTTATTATATTGTATTTTTATTATTGTTTGATTTTTGCCCTACATGCAAGGCTTCGAGATAACCATTTTAGGGTTATGTTAAGAACTATTCATCTTCTTCGACATCAACAGCGAGGCAGGCGATCCATTACTCGGGATCTCCATCTCCATCTGAGGGATCTCATCGCGACTCTTCTTGTCGGATAGAAATTTAGCACAAGGGTTTTAGGCGGATGTAAATAATTTAGTTGAAGATTAGTTCAGGGCCCTTTTGTTGACATGGGGTTCTTTGTTGATAAGGGGTTTAGGGCAGCCGGATCTTTTCCTTGGAACTTTTCCTTTGAGCTTCTTTGAAAGGAAGATCATGATCGGATCTGGAAGGTATAAGCGAACCTGTTTCTGGTATATGATTTTGTTTTGCTAGCTTTGCAATTTCAGTGAAACGAGGAAGAAGCCCGTGAGAATATAAGATTCTTGGCACTGCGGTCTAAATGCCCGATCGAGAAATAGAATCAACGTTAGAATCACATTATTAGGCCAACATTATGAGTAACCTGATACAAAGCCTAGGAATGCTTTACCTCTTGTTTTTAATTTAGCCCCGGTCGATGGGCGGTCTAGGAGCCACCGTTTTGGATCAAACACTACTATTGCAAAGAAGCTCGGTAGCTTTTTACGTTAAGGTGATGGATTTTCCATATCTTCAGCCAGAATTAGCTTTGGTTTTATCACGGAGTTAGCTGGTTTATCCTTGCCAAAGACGAGTAGTTTTGGGCGATGGAATCCTCACCCGGAATTGAAAGGAAAGGTTAGCTGTTGGATAGGCATATTCACCTTATTCCTTAATCTGCCGTCACGTAAAAGAGTTCCCTGCGTTTGTGGGGTAATGCAAATACAAATTGCTATCTTTGTATAAGATTATAAAAATACTATATAAGGGCTGTAGGAATACTATATGGTGTTGATTTTATGCGTGCAAAATAATATACAATTATGAGGGCTCTAAGCTGCCTACATCTTAGATGTGAATATGCACCCAAACCAAAGGGGTTTAAAGGGGGATTTAATTTAAATGTGTTGGACCCAATGGTTTGTGTTAATTAATGTCAATGGTAGTTATGGGTTGTTTGTTAATGGTTGTTATGTGTTGGTTGTTATGTGTTGAATTTGTTGTTACATATTGTTGGGGATTACTTTTATATGTTGGATGTAAATAGTTTATTGTTGCAAAATTTTTAGGGACCCGTGATTATTGACAAAATTTTAAATTCAAACAAGAAAAACTAAATTCATTTCCAGAGGCTTTTCATCACACAGCAGCTTTTGAATTTCATCACAATGGCTCTAAATAGAACATAAGTAAAAGTTACCATAAAGATGAAGCGGATTAGTCCCATTATTCCTGAAAGTTATAAGTTTGCAACACCCATACACAAACATTTTTCATCGGAGTTTAACGTGACCTTTGGCCTCCATGGATTCTTATTGGTGAGAAACCAAAGTGGAAATTTTTTCTGCTTGTTAGCACAAGGATCTGAAGCGGAATTTGTAATAAGCGCCTCAAAATCTAAAAATGCATGACATTTTGCAACCTTCATTCCGAGGAATGAGCGCATAAAACAATATCCAATGACGCATCGGTGGTAGGATGTGAAAACCTACCAAACCAGAAACCTAAAATTGCTGGTACGCCTTAGATAACTTAACCAAACATATTCATATCATACATATCAAAAGATCTCGAGAGCTTTCTAGCATAATAAAAAATCATCTCAAAGCGAGGAGCTCACGGATCAAAGTTATGATAAGAAGTAATGTTGGCGCACTACATGCGCCCTTCAAGCCTTCATGTGCCCATTATGCACCACACACATAAAAGAAAGAGGGCTTTTGGCGAGTCATTGTTGTTGACCATTACATGCACCGCGGCCTGAGAGCTTTGTTGTGAGCCATTGGTTGTTGACCATTATACCTACTTTAAAAGGGCTTTTGTTGTGAGCCATTGGTTGTTGACCATTGGAAAAAAATTCAAAATCAATGGCTCGAAATGGTGCGCATCTAGGCGTGCGCGCATTAGTACATCCATTTGAATACATCCACAATCATAGAAACCCAACGGTGGCGTGCAAAACGAAAACCCCACGGTATTATGCTACATATTAAATGTCGGGTCTTGTAGCCGCAGGCGGCTATCTTCTCGATCAAATGCACCGGTTCTCCTAATCAAATGCACAAGGCGGGGATCAAGCTCTTCAAGTGGCAAATCGTCTTACGCAAATGGCGTTCGGCAACAACCCGGTTAGAGGCGGCTTTTGCGGTTGATGCAACATAAGGAAGCTCACGAAACATGTTGTGAGGAAATTTAAGGTGATTGAAGTCTCCTGCGGTGTTGGCAAAACGAAACGTTTTCATATGTGAAACTATTGCACAATTACTACCAGTGCTTTGAGTGGAAACAGGATTGATTATTCTGTTGCCAGCGGTACGGATGGTGGTATGAGAATTAATGGGAACATTCGGGCTTTTTATGGTGGACCTATGGTGGAACCTAGATGCGATCTTGTGTCATCTTTGAAGGTAAGATTTGTGTGTTTCACCATTTTGAGATCTCTTAATATTGTTATTCATTTTCTTTTATTTCATTCTTCACACATTGTTTGGCGGGAATTCAACCAATGACTAGTGGCTTTTAATTTTTCTTTCTGATAGAATGTGAAAGCCTAACGTTGTGTTGACAATGTTGAGATAAAACAGCAGAATTTATTGCTTTTGAAGTGGCTTCTGGTTTCTATAAACAAGAGTTGGAGAGGTTATTATGCGGTGATTTGCTTTATTATTGAACCACCGATGAAGTAGTTGTATTCTCAAGTTTAATAATTGTTCAAGTGCATAATTTACAAATAATGTTTAGTTTGGAGACTCCACTATTATAATAAATTAACATTATTAACATAAACACATAACACATATTGTTTCATGTTTTAAATGTCTCCGCGATACGCGCTTTTTATGGTACGAAGATTTAAAAATTTTAGTATCAATAACCAACATAACTACCATTGACATTAATAAATATAACCATTGGATCGACACATTTAAATTAAATCCCCTTAAACCTTTGGTTTGGGTGCATATTCACCGCGAGTGGCGTGGGGAAAGCGTGACCCTCATAATTGTATTTTAATGCCGAAATCAACACCATATAGTATTGGGTTGAAATCTTATAGTACTGCGAATCTTATTATGATGCCAGCAAAATCTTGTACTTACGTACCCTGGCTTGAGGAATTTTATATGCGGTGTAGATTATGTGGAATAAGTGAATATGCCAATCCGGCGGCTCGCAGTCACCCGTGAATATGCACCCAAATACCGGGGTTTAAAGGGGACTGCATTTATCTGAACGGATCGTTATATTTATTAATGTCAATGAAAGTACAGTTGTAATGGCATAAAAGCAGGAAAGATATGTTGCAAGCAAATACCTTTGTGTGAAAATGATAGGTGCCTCTTATTGAATATACATTCAAAACCAAATGTATATCGGAAGTTAGATATCTGCGCTATATCTACGGAGAGCTTCGATGCTCACAAATCTTCTAAGCGTATATTGAGTTCACGGTATATGAATTAGATATCGGTATATCGAACTTCGATATCTGACACATAATTTTAGATTACGTGGGAAAATTAAATTATATAGCGTTTTTTTATTACAATTATCACAGTATATAGTATATCGAACTTCGTCTGCGCCATACTCACATTATAGCTACTTCGATATATCGCTATATCACGTATAAAATTTATATCTGATTTTTATTTTTGCGATATTATGGCTTTGCCACATTACAAATGGCGGTATATCGAGTTAGATATCGTCATTTTAACCTACATACCCGGCGATATATTTAGTAGCGATATACAACATGTATATCGAACTTCGATATACATCCACTTTATAAAATATCAATAGCTTCGTTATTGTGAGGCATCTACTCGTGTGTGTTCCCTCTGTTCCTCGTTCACATGTGTGTTCCTCGTTCCCTCGCATTCACGTAGCTGCGTTATTATTGATTTCCTCTGTTCGCTGGCTATCGAAGACGGCGGTATCAATTCTATTCATTTGTATTAAGCATTATGTCATATTTTGATTTGTGCCATAAAATGGCATAGATAGAATATTCTTATAACTATAATAGGACAAAATTATTTATTGTATATTTGATATTGTGTCGGGGATTAGCGTAGTGGAGACCAACGCTATGATTCGGAGGCTAGTGGTAGTGATGATGATTTTCAAATATCTCGGTAGGTTCTCTAGTGACATAGGGGTTTTACGAAGAAGGGGGCTCTTAGCAGATGAAAGAGCTTGACATTGGGGCCGATGTATCTAAGGTCCTCAACCTTGAGGAGGATTCACAATGGATGTGAAATTAGATAGAGTAACATCCTCCTAGAAACCATCGAGAGTTATTGATAGGGGTGTGCAACAAGATATCTGACCCTATTGCATGAAGTTGAATAGTAGAATAGTTAAGGGATATGGATGCGATAAAGAAACCTATATAAACATGAGACATTGCATAATGCATCATGGCAATCCCTTGTCTTCGACATTGATGAATGGCATTAGCTTTCCTTCCACACCCTCGGAAGGAAAAATAGACTGACTGATTGCTGATCCGAAGATTGACGTTGGAATGCATATATGTCTAAACTTCATGCAGATCCTGCGGTAGGGTCCCTGGCATAGGCACCGACCATGGTTCAGCATTAGGATTCCATGGATAGAGATGTGGGGACACTTATTAGTGGCCCACATCATCACTTGAAGAATCTACACATGTCTCATTTTATAAAACCAGCATGGAAACAGCAGAAGCGAGTGCAGATTGGACTGTTTCGCGGCATTCCAAGACAATACATTACGTGATTGCCTCACAACGCATTACCAATGAGCTAGAATAGAACCAGCTGATGAGCACTTTGATCACAAGGTTGAAATAAGTGCCGGTCATTGAAGAAGCGAGGTCATCGGTTGCAAACGCACCGGTGTAGATGCGGTTAGTCATACACACTCTGGGAATTACGAACATATTCGAGGGAAATGCGATGATTATGTCATGCGTGGAGGCATCCTAAAATTAAGTTAGAACGGGAGGCAGACAGGCGGAGATCCCATAGGCGATGATTTGTACATTTAGTCGTGTACAACGTTAGATCTACATCCAGTCGAAGAGAGCATTTGTGTTGAATGCGGCTCTCCTCAACGTCGGAGACACGACCCCTTCGGTATCTTCGAAGATTGGTCCCTCTGCCGATATATCCACAATTGCTCGGAGAGTACTGGTTTATTAACATCGGTTCCAAAGGCAAAGACGGTTTCGCGGGATTTTGTGAAGGCGGCGTGGGCCAGGCCATGAAGCGGGATGCCTCGCGCATCGTCGAGGGGTTATTTCTGGTTTGTCGTATCCGCGGGGAGGATGTATGAAGGCTGGTTACCAACATCGACATCAGAATGCGTATTTGATAATTCATTACTCATATTCATCTTATTTTTAAATCTTGTGGAGCTCTTGTATCGTTGAATATTGAGTGGTTGCATGTAGGGTTCCACGGCGTGATCTAGGAATTTACGTGGAAAGCTTGGAGTAGCATTAGTGATTGCGGCGGAGATCTTGTTCACAACCGAGATACCATGTATGGATGAAGACTAGATTCTGTAGATAATCCATCATACGACATATGCAAACACATAATAACTGGGGACCTCATTTAATATGAGTCCAAGAATATATCAACGATTGTTTCCAAATGGAAACCTTGTCACCCGACCACCTCGTCCGCACCACCTGAAATGACTTGTAGCTACACTTGAGGTGTTATTGCGGAATATGGGCGACCCTGCCTGTCACCAGGGGCTACAAGAGCGAGAAGATGAACTAGGGTCATTCACACACATGTATATGATAGTAGTAATGCGAAGGGCATCACCCGCGTCATGGCCGATCTGATACTTTTGGATCGCATCCTCCTCCTCCATAGTATTGAGGCTCATTTTCCACCATTTACAGCAGTACGTGCAGGTCCTTTTTCCCACATCGAACACCAACCTCGCTTTTGGGAGCACCACGATCGGGGAGGCGATCCGGAAGGCGTGGGATTGAATGTATTGTCTTGAATACGTAGAGATATGCGAATGTATTGTCTTAATTACGTAGAGAGATCGTGCCCGGCCCGGCGGCACCGCCTCTAACCTTGTTATGCGTATTACAGCCGCTAGCGGATGGAGCATCATCACATCCACGAACAAAGAACACCATGAGTCGCCATACTCCTTTGACATTGGGTTTGGAAGAGGTTGAGGTGCATCCGGTGGTTGGAGGAGTCACATTGAGCTACGAAGGATTAGCGGATGAATTGTTCTTGTGATAAAAGATTGTACGCCTAACGTCCAAAGGAGTAGACGAAATGGCCGGACCATGAATGACCGTAACAAGCTGGAAACTTTGCCTCTAGATGGGAATATGGTACGAGAATTGGTGTCTTACGTCGCGGACTATCGCGGAAGAATTTCGTGACATGAAATTATTATTATTGAGGGGCGAGGAGGATGTTATTGATTGTTTCAGCCCCTTACACGGTTTTCTTCCATGTACCACCTTACGAGTAACCAGCATGCGATTGTGCTCCTATTGACAATATTGACAGCTTACAGAGATTGTTCATATGGTTGCAATTAGTGGACACAAAGTCATGATCAGATGTCGATCGCGGCCCATATTGGACGCAAAAACCGCCATGATATATTACAATGGCATAAATGTACAAACTTCTGAATTACTTTCTTGATCTTTGTATCTCTCTAAGTCACGATGATACGGTACACCACGGAATACAAAGAATTAGCCCATAATTGAAATGCGCACATCCCTCCTCGCTCATGCGCCCATCCGCGGGTAAAAGCATTGCCGTTACCCGGATATCGTACCTCCCATACTTCGCCCTCCCAAAACAGAGTAATACCGGCCGGTCTACCAATCAATATTGTCACCAAAGCCGGTGCATCCTCACGTGGTGGAAATGGTGTGATAAATCTTGAAACCCACGGTCCATCTCGATTGTACCAAGATGTCCGCTAAAGACGATGACCCCTCTAGCGCGAATCACGAGAGTCTATCGGGCGTCGTATCCCTCTAAGTGTCAGTGGAGGAGTTATGCGAGGGAACATATCCGCGATGGGAATGTCCTCTCTACGCCATGGTGTCTTGTCACCATGCATCTCTACAGGATCCACCCTATCAACTCTCTAAATGATCAATGATCTCCTCCTCGGTGCATCGCGTCTCAACCTCTCGCCTCCATCTCCTTATCCGGTAAGCACCTCTCTACCTCCTCCTTATGGAAAACAACATTTGCTTGATGAAAATGTATATAAAAATCAATTAAGACTAAAGAAGGAAGATGCCGACCTCATATGATGTCCCCAACGTCTAAGTAGATCCTCGCGGCAAGCTCTCAAAACATGGAAACTTCGTCAATGGACTCTTTGGGACAAATATACGAATGATCGAGTCCATCATCTCTAGATCCTCAAGCGAATATCTATTGATACGATCAAGATCTGAAAACATTAACCTATCTTCAAAAGTAGGAGCATCTAAATAACATTATAATCCACAAAGGAAAAGGAGTCAATAAAGCATATCACATCAACATTACAGAAAGCCCAATACTAACATGTCACACCATCAAAATGTAATGCCTTTTTAACATGCTACATCATCGGTATCATAGCCAGTCATTATGGCGTCCTCCTAAGGATGTCACTTCATGTGTAACGCGTATTGCTCAACCTTGTAAGTCATGTTTGCAGCATAAAAACATCATGGCATGTCTATCCTAACCATTGACATGTCAACATATTTCCCTCACATGCTCACGCCAGTATCGTAGATGTCACCTCGTAGTACGCGGCATGTGCTAACATGTGGCAAGTCGTATTCTTGACATAAAGCGACATGTGTAGGAACATGTTGCGCCATTAGCCAGACATGTGGAAGGCGTATATTGAACTCAATATGCATAAATCTTACATTTAATATTCACATATGAGAAATCAAAATACGATTATGAGTGAGTATGTCGCTCAATATCGTTCTTCTTGAATTTTAGATCTAATTCTAGCGATCATGATTGAATTTTAAGATCTGAAAAGCGATCACATCAAAGCATGAAAATAAGCGGGTTGAAGAGCTCCACATCTGAAACGAGATGTAAAGTATTAAGAAATCTTGAAGATTTGATACGAATACTCTTACTAACAGTGCTTCTTCCATGATACGTCCGAGGTATGATACGCTCGAAAATTCTCTCTCTCAAAAAACTGGCCTTTGGGAAATGCAAGCTCAGAAGAGCAGGAAAAACACAAAAAATGCATTATATATGAGTATGTCGGTTAGATATACTATAGTATATCGGGGATTAGATACTCGTTATATCCCCGGCTATTCTATCGGAGTACCTACGCTTTATCTTTGACATTTTAAGGCACCACTATGGAATATATCGTATATCGAGTTAGATATACGTAGGTATGAGCTTTCGATATCTGTATATCGAACTTCGATATGCAGCATGGTGTCGATGTTTGGTTAGGGAAGTAGATATTTTGGGAAAGCCGATAGTCTAAATGCAACTTTGTATAAAACTGCGGTTAAGGATTACGTTGCATGCCATAATTTCTTCAAAGCGGAAAGAGCCACTCGGATCATTTTTAGAAATGTACGAATGGGTGCATTTATGAAAGGTTCGTCCCTCTCTTATGAATTAGCATGATGCTCGTAACTGGTCATAGTATAAACACATAAGATACTTTGGTGGAATACTTAAAGCAAGTCCATGTACAAAGAGGAAGTCATCGATACATACCACTAAAACATGTATTTAGGTGTAGCCCTAAGATAAAATAAAGAAATAAATAAGATAAGCATGATTGATTGCAATTTTGTGAGAGAGATATGAATAATTTCTCCAAAGGTTATGCATTGAAGATATGGGTAACCAACATCGATGTATTTTTTGAAAATATTTAATAGACTTGAAGGCATTTGGATATTGATGGAAATACGATGTTGGATCAAACTTCTGAATCACGACCTTTCTTCACGGAAGCCTCTTCTCGTTGCCATTGCCAACTATACAAACATCGCTGTAAACAAACATGTTGTTCGATTATATATGAAGGATGAAGTTGGATATACAAAACGTTACGATGTTATTGGTGGCTTATGATGATTCATGTGAAGTAAAAAGCGTGATAACACAATCACAAAATAGCAACCTCGCCATGATGCGTAGCTTGACGATAATTCCAATTGAGGTACAATATTTTGTAGATGCAGCGGCGCCAACAACGACCACCCATTCCCAGGGCGAAGTTAGAGAAGACCTAACTCCACCTTTGGCGGTGTTGATATTTAGACTTTACTAAGAGCCCTAGTAGAAAGGAAGAGGCGAGGATAAATTTGTTATTAATGGAGAATATACGGCAATAATTAGTAACAATCATTAACAACCTACATTAAGTCCCTTTCATGGGGCTTTACTGCGAACCGAATGGGATTGCTGACAAAACAATTGAAGCAGTCAAAGCAATGCATCCAAGTGCATTTTGAAACTGCGTGAGAAATTACTAAATGAAAACATAGCATGGAGCAAAATGGAATCGCTTCCATGTTTTACCAAGAGATAAAAGCAAACGCAGAATGGGAAGATGAGATGGCCCCAGCTTCACGAAATCCAACAAAATTGCATGTAAGGCTCAAAATCCAAGACAAAATGATTGAAAAAGCGGCTATAATACTTGGCCAGCAAGCTTCCTTTGAATGCCGTTTTCCTTGAACAAAGTTCTTTAAAGATACCCGCGATAACACGAGCGGAAAGCTCTCAATGAAAGGATAAAAAAATTCCAGCTTCAAAACATAGAGGGCTGGTTTGCAAACTGCATGGAGACCAAGGCTACGAAGCGCAAAAGTGCGATATTAGAATGCAAAAGGCTTACAATGAATCTGCCTCACAAGAAAAAGTTGAATACCATGTCATGTCCCGATCGCACCAAAAAGGAACTCCGATTGGAAATATCATCGGGCGATTGGCGTTCGAGGAAAAAGCTATGCGTGATGGCCAAAAAATGCCAAAATCAGCCTATGAACCATTTTAAATGCACCGGACAATCATATCTTGATGGAATGACTAAGCGCTCACATAACTTTTGCTCTCGAAATGATCCACCGAAGAAAAGAGAAAAATGGTCAAAGAAATTTCCGGAAAAATGGAAAAAAGACACCCATCGGCAGATTTGCTTACATTATGAATAATTTTATGATGTTCTTAAAAGATGGTATAAAGCTTCACTTCATTTCTTTTTGCATGTCTTTCCATTTCTTTTGTGGTGTTTTTACATTTATGTGTTAAAATGAATGATGCCACTCTTGCAAGATTTAAATAGGTAAACTTTGAATATATATCCATTATATTAATGCATGCACTCCATTTGGGTCAATCTTTGAAAATGTACTTGTTTCCTTCCCCTTGCTAACTTTTAGGAAGGAAATTTAAACTCAATTACTCTCATATAGACCTTTTGGGTTTCTAAATACTCAGCAAATATTACCAAAATCCACAGTGAAGCTGCCCGGATAAATGTTGGTAGTGTTAACATCATTTCTTGATTGAGGATAAATGATATATTCTCGCGACGCATCAACATTCATTCTAACGATTCAAAGTTTCTTTTTCGATAGTTCTATCTAAACTTTCAAGTTTCTCTTTGGATTCTATCTAAGCTTCGATTAAGTATTATGACCATGGATTTCAAATGTTTCGCGGTGGCGGGAAACCGGCCGCTTGACGAGCAATGCGAAATGTCGCAGTTGGTTTAGATATTGTACTTATCCGTGGTTTTGCCAAAGTTTAGCATTTTGAGCTACGTGTCTCCCACAACCAATAGAGTACCGCGCTTGTATGAAAAGCAAATGCATGAAAATAGAAAATGGCCGATTATATGTAATGGATCTTGTATTGTGTGTTTGAAGTTGCCCATGTGGTACCAGCGTTTGTTGCTCCTGGTCATCATATACGTAGGTGCATTGCAATTGCTATATTCCCTGTCACTGCGGTTAGACATGGCGAAGAATATACATGTCCCCTGTCTCAATGCGCCAGCCGTAAATGAATTTTAGCGTATGAACTACGGTAGCAGGGACAACTCCTTGCGAATTGTTAAGAAAGCAATGAGTTCACAGGCTCAAGCTTTAACTCAAGGGAAGAAATATTTTGAGAATAAAGCAAAGTTAAGGGCAAGAAAGGGAAGGAAATGAAAGTAACCTTGAAACTGCTAATTAAAATGCTATGGCGAGGTCTGGAGATATGTAACAAATTAAGAAGACCAGGGAACTGGCGGCGACGGTGATTAAATTTGAATGTATAAGATAGCTTAGAAGTGCGCAAATGCTCATCTTGGAGACATATGCCCCTTGTCATCAGGCCTTCATTTGCTCCACAAAATTATCCCTAGTGTCCACAAATTTATCTTTCGATTGTTTAGCAAGGAAGATCAAAAATCCGAATTATACATCCTGATAAACATGTAACGCCTGCGATGTTGTTGGATCCTTCGAAAGCATCCACGCAATGGAAGCAAAATATCATCAAGCGAAGCGAATACTCATGGGATGCCACGAGAGAACGATTCTACAAAAAATCATATGCCGTTTTTGCAAAATGTTGAAATTTGCATCTACACATATTTAAACATGTGATGCATTTGTAACCCTCAATGTGACTTCGCGACCAAAATTTTGCTTGAGAGGGAGCAGCACGAAACGCTTGAGAGCTTGGCACCGGTTGTAAAGATGTTTTAAGCACCGCAGTTAAAGATGTAAAGATGTTTTTAGCAGCATGATGGAATTACCTTTCCTTTTGTTGCATGCCGCGAAAAGCCTGAGGACTATTCATAAGCGCAATGCATGCATACATGAAAACGCGATTTTACTCAACATTCTGTGAAGTTCGCTATCTCGTTTGCATGAGCAATATGCGGCTTGGATATCGTAATGGCGGCATTAATCATCACGGGGGCCTCTTTGACATGATCTCCTTGCTTCAAATATATACCTTGGTACATAAAAAGAGGTAGAATATAGAGCGATGCAAGCATAGGTTAGAAATGAAAACACCATAAAAGGTACAAAATAAGGAGCTCCATCGCGCTTCGAATGGGGAAAAATAATCATAATGAGTTTAATCCAAAATATGAATGTTAAAGGCGAGGTTTAAAAATAATACCTATATTGATTGATAGGTCCATACACCAAACAACATGAGCTAGGTTGTGAATGAGGAGTTAAGATCTTGAGGGAAATACCAAAGCGCTGAGGGTAGAACAAAATAAACCTTCAATACCACAATTTATCGAGGAAGTGGCTTTAGGGCCTTAGGTTAAGTAAGATAGCGATCCTGAACTCCTGCTTGGTTTTGCCATGGTAGATTTGGGAGTTCCGCAGAATAAAAAGAGGGTTGTCGCGGTTGCATTTCGACTGGTGCTCTTCTAAGCTTGTCACGGACTGTTGAGCGTGTCCAGAGTTACTTATCAATTTCGGTAAAATTGGGATTATGTCTAGTATTCAAAATGTGGCGAGTATAAGCATTTTATTGACCATTATATTATGAATTAACCACACTTTACCTTTATTGTTCATTTTAGGACTGGAAGTGCATTTTATGTTGAAATGCAAAGTCATTCAAATATTCCATTACAAATGACCCATATTATAGCCAGAATGTTGGCAATAGAAAAACAAAAGAAGTACCCAATGATGGCACATTCGGGGCGACCAGTAAACATTGAAATTGTAATGCTTCACGAATAATATTAACGTAACGAGATTGCTACAAAGGCAGAGTTTTCATGGTTCAAATGGCAGCGTGAAGCAGCGACTGGCAGCATAATGTCGTATAATAATAGAACATAAACTTAACAGGTAATGCAGATTTAAGTGGTAAAGGCGGTCTGAGATCCCTGTCGATCATGAGACAAACCGTATGCGGATTCATATAAAGATGGATTACAACATCAAAGGGATCCGGGATAAGCGGGCCAGGTTAAAAGAAACAGCGATATCAAGCGGAGTCACGAAGTTCTATTATTTTAACCAGCGGCTTTTTCAGAAGGTCAGCATGGTTCATCGTCTTGGTAATAAAATGTTACTGCCATAATATGGCGGCCGAGGCCAAAGGCTAGATGGTTTGCAATTTCATGCATGCCTATTTATACACACCTAAATTATTGGCGGTATATACATACAAAATTATTGCAAATTATGAAACCATACATAATAAAAACAATAAATTACCGCGAGACAGTAATCGCGATATAAGAACACAATATAAATTCTAAACCTTTAAGTGTAAAGTATATTTCATATTCAAAACTTTTTTTGGAAAGTGTAGCATTTCTGTATACATATATATCAAAAAGTTCTCTTTCTAAGGTACATTTCTCGAGGTCCATCAATTTCCACAATAGATCAGTTCTTGAGGGTATGGTGTTTGTATCTGCCGATAGTTTTTCACGAAGCTATTTCATGCGAACACTAACAAAAGCGAGCGGGAAGTCATCTTTATCCAAATCACCCGAGGATGATAGAGGCGGATTGATACATGTGATTGAAGCTGTACTAAAGCGTCATGCATCCTGATGATCATGCCTTTATATCTCCAAACGCCTAGGGCATCCATCATGTTGCCTTGAAGCATTTCACAAAATATCTTTTACACAATGCGGTTCTTTAGGGTTTGTGAATGAAGCACATTTCTTTGATCCCGGATGGTACGTGATCTCTGTTGCTCGGTACTTTCAAAACATCACAGTATATTTCTATGCTCCATAGATGACCAAATTACTGTAAAGAACATCGTGGTCCAGCATACCGCCGGATGAATACTTTTGGGGAAGCCAAATTATTTTACGTGAACAATAGCATTATGAGACAAAGAAATGTGGTAAAGCCAGCAATACGGTAGCGATTTCATAGATGATGCATGTCAACATAATTTAAAATATGATCTCAGGAAAGGAAATTTCATCGCGCTGGCGCGACTTCTATATCTTTCACAAATGCATGGATATCAAAAAGGAATATTACGATACCTTTCTTCTTCTTCTTCATTCCGTTGTGACTTCTTCCATTATCCTTATTACGAGTTGTCTCGATGCGATAGAAACCGATTGAATGCATGCGATTAGACTATGTGACGAACAGTACTCTTTTACGCGCTAACGGCTAGTGTTTTGGGATTTGGGTAGCACCATCCCTCATTATTGTTATTATCATCATCCTGCTTATCTTCAACGTAATTACAAATTTTTTAGGGTCCGAGGATGTTCACGGTATGGGCAGGTATTTGGTAAATAACTGATCTTAGGTTTCATCCATGGAGAGTTGCGGCCAGCAATAGCTTTCTCAATCCTTCAGTTCCTTAAGCAAATAGCGAGGTATTTGGTCTTAGAGGTAGAAGCTTTGCTTTTTGCAGCTGGGTGGTCCCCTAGTTCTTCCTACAGTACTTTCTCAAAATCAAGAAATTTTTAGCTCGATCATCGAGGGCGGCATTCAGACGTTTCCTTGCTAACTTCAAAGCTTCTCTCAGATGTAACCTTAGCGTGAAAGTTCGACAAGAGTTGTTCTGACGGACAAATGCTTCAATGAATCTTGGGAAAAGTCCATAGAGAACAGTTCTTGTTTAGCACCATATGTGATCATTTGGAACAACGCCCAATGTGGCTACAGAATTGGGTGACCTGAACAATCTCTTCTTCCTCATCTTTTCTCTTCCACTTTTTGACCTTGACACCATTCCCGCTTGTCTTCTTGCTCGGATAGAAGGCGTTTAGATATCGTTCATCTAGCGATAGCCTTGCCATGCTAGTTGTCTCGCTCATCGGTTTCCTTGAGCCTTTCATATTCGCTATCATCCATCATGGCTATCATAATTGTAAGCACAGCAGAAAAATTTTACTTTACTAAATGTGAAGTCCAGCTGTCTACGTTTTTCATCATGGATGCATGCGATAGGCGCGAGCTTTCACGCGTTAAGTCATTTCGCGTGAGTTAGAGCATATGCATAGGACATGTCGGAGAGGAGGACATATAAAGGTGACAATTATTAGTTCATCTCAAGTGGTGAAACATTGCATATATGTTGAAGTATAGTCAATGGCGACCGTCACGGTGCCTCGGCTATCAGGGCGAAAATTGAATATCATGGGGACCGACACCCGGCGAAGACACGCTTGAAACAGGTTGACACTTGATAAAGAAAGTGGACTTCTAGTCTCGATTGCTTCTGTCCAGCGGCACCGTTTAATTGGAATAGAGCTTTGGAATTAATGAAGCCAGCTGATCTTTACTGCGCGTTCTTCAACCTTGACAAAGTCCTTGGGCCGAGAAATACATGCTTATATTATAATGTTATCTGGCGAAAACGTGCAGGGGCACTAGAATTGGTGGTCCGGGATTAATCTACCAGGGTGTAGATGATGTCACGTTAAAAGCCTTTTTAGCTAAAAAGGCAAAAAAGGTTTGGACGTATTAGGGTTCTGTTCGTTTTTGTGGCCTATGGCGGCCACGGCAGCCGTTGCCAGGAAAACCTAGGCCCTATGAACTTTGCTTTGCTTCAAAGATTGAGGTTGGTTTCTTTCGGCAATGGATTCTGGAGATTACCAAGGCGGCTATACAATTTAAAGGCATCTGCCTTCAATCCATTCATCTTCGCCGCCTTACCTCAAAGTTATTGATGAATACCTGAGTATACTTAGCCCTTACATTTTCACAACTCATTGCAGGTATTTAGATTGGATAAATTGTACTGGATTTACGATGAGGGTGTCCGTGCTGTAGCCCATTGCTGTGGGTATGCTTTCGCCATTTCTTCTTTGTTATGCCATTGCTGTGACATACTATGCATAGTAATTTTGAAGGCTTTTTTATGATGCAGAGGGTTAAGGAATATACCTGGAAAGAAGTTTGATTGAAGACCTGGATGGAGAATGGTTTAATGAGCTCGCCTTGCATAATTCGCGGCGCAAACCCACCCTATCTAGATGCCAGCATATTACAGGAGCTTATATTGCAGGCAGTTGATGCAAGGATGCAATAGCAAAGGCAAACCCTTCTTTCTATGATGCAAGATAATGGGGTCTTCTTCCGTAGTAAGTTTGAATATTTTGTTCGTTTAAGTAATGCCGGTGGCGAAACTTTACTATCATCCACTGTCAAATACCTTTCACTTAACAAAGGTAGCCTACATTTTGTGCGATATCTCTGTAAAGCTCCCTGTTTGGTGTGAAATTTGATGCGTTTTGAAGCTGCTCAAGAGAACTTCTTGGAAAGTCTATTTGTTGTTGACTATCAAGACCCGAATGAGATAATATGGAAACTTAAAAAATATTCATCTTGAGTTTTTCTCTGTCGCGAAGCTAAATCAAAATTATTACCATGTCTTTGCAACCAGACAAGCATCTTATTAACAGTAGACAAAACAAACATTCTATAAGGCAATATCTAGCTGCTAACATTCTTCATGAATGATTTTTATTATCTTGCTTCTGGTATTAGCGGTGTTTGTTAGTTTTGTTTTCTCTGAAGCATCATTCTACAGCTCCTCTGATTGTATGTTGGCATGTCGGCATCTGAGGAATATGATTTGCCACATGGTGGTGATATTACATCTCAGAGATGTTATGAATAACACATTATTTAGAGTATTCTATCATATTAACTTTTAAAGGTCCATGGAAACGTGGCTTTAGAAATTAAAATAGAATACAACCTGTCACTTTGAAGCTGCATTTTATGGTTTTGCAATGATAGTATTTTAATTTCGAAGTTGAAGACTTTTGTTGTATCATACTTTCAGTGCTTTACTCATCTATTATATTTTATTTTGCGGTTATTCATGGTGGATAACAAAATGGATGTTGAGCGACATTATTCATCAGCGGATGTGAACAACCATGAAGAGGTGGTACAGTGGTGCTAAACTTCCGGGGATAGATACGCAGCTCGCCAAGAACTACTAGCTAGAGTTATATTCAATATCAAGCATATGCATTATTGCTTTTTTGTAAGCATGTTACAAGTTTATAGTCCAAGCTACATTTTTGGAGTGGGACACACATAAATTTCTATTGGCTTCAAACAATTAACCACTCCAGCCCTCCATGTTTCACTCCTTATTCATTGTCGAAGGGTTTTGGTGAGATTCTACTTTTGAAAATGCTAGATAATTGTTAACGTATACTCATGGCCATGCTTCATCTTTAATCTGATTTAAGCGATTGCATATAATTTCAACAATACATAATGCGGATCGCAGAACAAAGCGGAGTTAAAGATGCCGGGGTAACGAGAATCCTACGTGACGAAGGTTCTCATGAGGTTTGAAAATTTTCAATCCTACGCCTTAAAGGCAAAGTATCACGAAAAACCGAATGAGACTTAAGAGCTTCATATCCAAATAACTACTCTAAGAGATTTTGAGAATACTTTTGTCTTAGTAACTAATTTCCAGCTCACTACAAAACATCTCTACGGATTTGTCTACATGTATCATCTCGATGTTTATCACTTCACGACTGTATTAGCGGCAACTTCAAAATACAATAAAATTTGCTCATCAAAGTTTCCAGCACATCCAAGGACAAGTCAACTTACTTAATTGGGCAAGGTAATTTGAGTGTTGGTTTCCGTCACGAGGTGATACGATCGCATTTAGGATAATGCGATTAACGGACAAGTGGGTATGGAATTGAAGAAACTCGTCACATAACAAAATGGAGTAGTTACAAGAAAGAAAATTTGAGATCAATAGTTTGATATTCCCTTAAAATATAGAACATTGCAAAGTGGACATGAAATTCTTACGTAGACGTTTATAATCAAATCATTTACGCCAAAGGCCAAATTAAAATATGTGAAGTTCTCCATTGCCATTTCATAGTAGCTTTTTGGGTTAATTCCATGAATTTCGTTATTTGCATGCAATTGTTTGTCCCTCCTGAGCAAACGATACAAAATGCAAAAATAGCTTGAACTAAAGATAAGAAATGAAGAAGACCCAGCTCTCTTTAATTAGTGGTCAATAGATTTCTTCTACGCTTTGATCACGACCTCTAGCTCCTATGTTTCTTTAACAACATTATCACAGGGCCATGACATAGTGTAATTATACTACCATGCGTAAAAGTAAATGTGAACAAATTTTGTAAAGTAAATGTAAACCGCAGAGAAGTCATGCATTAGGAATTGAAATGTGAACAAATTTATTAAAAGTAAATGTGAACAAATCCAGCAATAAATTAAAAGTAAATGTGAACAAATCAAAGGCGTCCGGTGTATCCACATGGTATCATTTCACAGGTTACCAACTTTTGCCCGACAGCGAACATAATGCTTCTTAAGGTGCGTCGTTGAGCGTTATCAAAACTGCATGAGTCCTAGCTTTCGAACAGCGACCACTTTCGATGTAAGCAACGTAATTCCTCATAGCTGCCTTCTTGAGCACTCTAATATTCTTCACCATTTCGTCGCGGGCATCTTCAAATGATTCGAGCCTTTCTTTGTAGAGGTTTTCTTGTAAAGAATTTCCTTCCACGATTAACTTTGTCAGGCGTGGCCGGCTCTTGATCGTCAATCCACGGTACTTCATCATCTGTTGCTTAATGTATATCGAAATTGATGTGTGTCGATAGGAGGAAATCTTCCCGCCGAATGCGGCAGCTTGCTTCTCGGCGTAGGCATCCGAATTCATTCCATTTCTCCATCTTGGATCGAAGCAAATCATCTTCGCGGCATCTTGGAGCACCGATTGGTTCCTCGAAGCATCACCCTTTTCATCCCCCTTTTTTTCTTTGACACGAGGGCTCTTGGTTTTGTCGCATTATCGTCGACTAAGAATCATCTCCGGCAACTTGGTCCGGCTTTTAGTACGTACATGCGGATTTGGCATTAGCTTCCCATATTCAATCAGCGGTTAGAACATCTTGCGGTGCTTTCATGTAAGGTGCAAGTAGTGGCGTTAGCTTCATAATACGTGGGCGAGCCAATCCTTCTAGTTTAAAATGCGGCTGGCGGTTTCATATCGGCTCGTCGTAGCCAGTCGTTGCCTATGGCGGCTGCCAGTAATGGATTTATCGTCAACCAAAGTAAATCGGCGCTGGTAGCGATTTCATATTAAATTTAAATCGTACACGAAATTGCCTGGCACGAAGTGACGGCTATTAGGCGGTTGGCATATCTGAAGGTATGGAAGCTGAGATTCAGCGTGGGTGTAACGATAATATGAAATGACGACTATTTGGCAACTATCGTGAAGCGTTTTTCTCTCGGTAAACTGGTCAGCGCTGGCGTATTCTAAACTAATAATCAGCGCTGGCGTGTTAAATAACAAAACCTAAAGGAGGAAAGTACCTTTTGTATAAGAATGTGTTTTCCATGTCATTCGGAGTCGCGGCTTATTTCATTGCTTCGGCGGGGTGTGGTTGGCTCGAGCGGCGGTTTGACGAGAATCTGACTTATAGAACAAAGCGATGCCAGTATCGTGCAACTGCTGATCCAATTATACGATTTTATTGAATCTTGGCCATCTATCGCGAAATGTAATGGACTACCGATGAGAGATCCTCCGGCTTATCACATGATGATTACCTTCCTGGATTACGGTATCGATGCGACACTACATCTGGGCATTGGCGCGCCACGGATTTTCGATCATCTTTGTTCACTATCTCGTAGATGGCGCTTGTCATATACGCTGATGTAAATGGCTTTGAGTGGTTCGAAAGCCCTATTCGATGAATTTGGATATGGGTGAAGCTCGGTGATGGATGCCAATAGAGCTATTTCTTGAGCATAGCCTCACTTGCGGCCTTGTCATGGATAGCGCGAGGCACTGGCGTAAAACTACCGTAGTTTCCACATGCCTTTAGAACTAGCTTCTTCCTTATCCTTCAGCGCGTAAGTAGACAACGCCGAGAGATTCGTGCTTGCTAATGGCTTCGTCGAGCATTTTGTAAAGCCTAGCATATTCTTGTAGGAGTCAATGGCTGCATGTACATCGGTAAATTTGAAGAGGTTATCGACCGTAAATTCGATCTTAATGGAGTCTCTTTAAAGAGCTAGCCTTTGCATCGATTGATCTTCTTTGAGCTTTCTTCTTATGTTTTGGCCCACTTCAACTATACGAGCGAAGAATCGTCTGTACTTCAGCATGTAATAAGAGATTCCCTGCTTCTTCATTTTGATGGATCTCTTCCCTTGACGCGAAGATGAGATTACATCTTCCACCGGTTTTGAATATCTCCATACCATTCGACCCCTCTATAGGAATTTCTTGGACGTGGAGGTTCCACGAGCCTTTATTATTCGGATATCTTCGCGATCAACATCTTGCGATGCGTAACCGGTGACATCTTCATCGTCCTTTAGCGCACTGCGAGAACGTAGAGATGCCGCCCTGCTTGTTTCTCTCCACGATTGGCTTTTTGTGATCTGTGAAATTACAGCACATGGGTTAATTTTTCATGCTAAAATATCATCCGGTATATGCAACAAAGCGGCTTGTAGCGATAACAGAAGAATAGAAATGGATTCATTTATGAAGGTAAAAGACTAACAAAAGCGGCGATTCAGAATCTGACGGAGTTCATCTACTAATGTTAGGGACATAACTTAACTATAAAAATAAAACTTAAATTGTCGAATCTACATCTCAAAGATTATAGAAACTAATGTAATGCCTTATTCAAAAGCGTAGCTGACACAAAATAACTATCGCGCCACAACTACGAGTTGAATCTTCATCGAGAGGAGACACAACAAAGTATAAAAACACGGCTACCTACTTAATCTTGCAGCACACATTCAGCATACATTTGGGACCTATGAACTCAAATATTAGCAGAAGGACACATGCTACTTATGGGAGAATTACTCTATTATTCTGTGAAAAACATCTAAAACCTAACAAAAGGGACACGAAATCAATTACAATTAAGAAGCGATCAATTACGAGGAAACTGTTGGATTTGGTAACTACGCTTGTTATTGACCTCGGGCTTGGATTTGTGCTTTGAAGTGTCTCCCACCTCTACCGATACCGGCCGTGACCGAGATCTAAGAGCGCCATAGAGCTGCAAAGTGCGGATAATATGAGGCGGGGTTTTTGGTTAAACTTATATGTATCGTTCATAATCTAAATTGATTTACAACCGTAAATTCAAATTAGAATCCTTTTAAATTTATCACATATGATGTAGCCGTCCACTCGATTTTACAAATTTAAATTGTGTTTTTCTTTTGAATTACAATTTCAAGATAACAATTAATTATTAATTTCAAGAAGCATATGTGTAATCTACTACCACCTAATCGACCCACCTACTATCGGAAGCCAAGAACAATGTCGGTATCGAGGCGTAGTCAGATTCGATCAGTAGCCTTCAATCCCATTACCGATCGGCGTGATTCCTCTATCGGTATGGGAGCAATGCGACTATGGAGTGCCCAAGATCAGTTCGTCGAACGCCTTCAATCCCATTCGTCCGGCGTGATGTCTGAACTATGGTGAGTGTGATTCCTCTATTGTCTTCTATGGTGTGCATTCTCTTTGTTTACCATTTTGATACTCTATTATTTTTACAATGCATTGATTGCTATGATTATGGGAAGATCTTATCTTTAACCGACGAAGAGTAGAGTTAGTAGCATGGTGATGTTGTGATTCCTCGGGAAAAAGTTTACGTAAGATTTCAAACATATTTTGCAATTATGAAGATGAGGCTCTTCAAAGGAAGACACATCCATTGGCGATCGGTTGGTGAAAGCGTGCGTTTACATTTGTAGCATGGCCAAAGAGCGTCGAAAAGGTATGTATTTTGGATATTTCAAAAAAATAGAATATATCATAACATCTGGCGTGATATTTGGCTTGAATTTTGAATACGTGATGGTCTTTGGCGGTCTTAACAACCCCATGACTTTATTAATGAAAATATAGCCGAACAACGAAGTTTGAATATCATTTGGAGAGACATCCGAGGACTATGTTCGACATTACGCTTGCCAAAATAATAACCAGCCAGCCGAGAAAAGTATAGTGCAAAATTAGCATGATGGTTGTATTCATATTCAAAAAAAGTATATGTACATTCTTACGCGAAATATGACGCCAATTAACCTATCTCTACAATATAATCACCGCAGTCAACTTCAATATTCATTCCATGAAAGTCCCCACCTGTTCTACGACAGCCGGGATCCTCATCTTTACCCTACGGATGTGAGGTCTCTCAAACCCGAGTGTTGTATCGATCCGATATAAATCAAATCCTACGTTATTACTTATTTGTTACAGCATGAGCCTTACTAAGAGCAGAGGAATTCGGATATATTCCGCCGTTCGCGATGAAAGTGTTCCATAGCCCGATAGGCATCTATTCCATA